>VXBB01015708.1:466470-531556 GCA_013399915.1 Illadopsis cleaveri | reverse complement strand
ATATATATATATAAAATAGGAATATATATATAATAGGAATAATAGGATAATAATATATTTATATATATTAATAGGAATAGATATATATATATGATCATGAAAATTATCATTAAGTGAGATGGTAAATCAAGTAGGACAGTAGAGCAACCTTCATACAGATGGAGTTGTCTCTGCTTCAGAAAACAAAAAGATTGGCATAATAAACTGCAGCCCTTCTGTTGAGCACTATTTCACAAGATCTCCCTGGAGATAGCATCCTGCCTCTCTGTGGGAAAATCCAGCAGGAACACTGGAAAGAATGATGCCATCAGGTATGCAAAAGAAAGGTTTCAGTCACTAATGGGCCACACCTGTAATTAGCACAGGAAGGAGCATAACAGAATGTTATCTGCATGGGAATTCTCAAAGTAAGTCTCACTGATTCTGCCACTGATTCTTCAGTCAGAGGTTGACATTAACTCATGCTTCTGCAGTTCTGTCATGCCATCAGCAAGCAGAATATGCAGTAGCTGTTAGGAAAAAAATATGCCTTTGGTAAATTTGAGTAGCACACTGTCAGTCTTTTACTGTTACTAATATCTTGCAGAAGATCTGTCAGAAAACTGTTGAAGAACTTGAAATCCTTCCTGGAGTTAGACCAGTTTCCTCGCTGCACTAGACAGCAAGCCCATGGACCAGTCGTCTCAGACCTTTATGGTGGAGACAATACATCTTTACTAGACTAAGATTTTTAATTCTTCCAATTCCCATGAATTTTTTCTTTTTTTTTTTTTNNTGTTTTTTTTTTTTTTTTTTTTTTTTTTTTTTTTTTTTTTTTTTAACTGACATTCCCACGATTCATCCTACCTTCACCTCACAGACAACACAAACATCCCTGCTGAAAACTGAAGCACAGGATGCTGCTTCTTGCTTGGCTTGAGATGGTCATTTTCCAGAGCCCACACGGTGGAGCCAGTTCTTCAACAGTCACCCTGCTGACACCACTTTCAGCTAACAGGAGGCCCGGGCAGTGCCAAATTCTTCTAGTCCTGCACCAGTAACTGAGCATTGAAACAAATGCAGTTCATCCAAGTTCTTCTTGAGCTACAGGATCTGGTGTTTAAATAAATATTGACAGTAAAGAACTGGTATTCATTTCTATCTTAAAATCTTCTGTATTTTGTCTGCATGTTATTCATGCAAAATCTATGTATGGAAGCGCTTTTGCTTTTATAGGCTGAGAATAGTCCGGATAATTCCGTTCCTAAAGTTCCAAAAAATCCTGTCAACAGGTAAGAGGAGTTACAGGTGAAAATCTCCCACAGCTATGTACTGAACTGGTTGCTGATTTGAGTAATTATGAGACCAATACTGCAGGATGCGTCGTCCTCCATACAAGAAATACCCTGGCTGCGTAGCAATTTCAGTCTACATAGTCCTTTTCTCTATGCACATGTTTCAGTCATCCTTCATGGTTATGGTAATTTCTACACTGAATTTAAAAGACATTTCCATTAAGGTTTGCGTCTTTCAGAGAATAGTGACTTTTTTTTCTCAACACTGCAGGCTACCAGCCATTAAGCCCTAATTTAAGAGCTCCCGCAATGTTGTGAATTGTGTGTATAATAAATCTCTGCTGGAGAAAGAGTATAATCATCAAATATTTTTTTTTGTCAGGCATCATTAAGCAACAAATGACAACAGTGTCAGCAGCCTATCTAAATTTACAGCTAAGCAAATGCTACTGACCCTTGAATAAGCAGATGAAAGTTGATTTGTTGCCCAATAGTGTGTAAGACCTATAATTGAAACACTGATTTCATTGTCTGTGTTGGGAAAGGTAGGGAATACAAGTTTAGAAACAATACTTTCCATATCTAACGTCTTGGAGCATTTTGCTGTAACTTCCACCACTGAAAAATTCTGTGAAAGGGATAGAGTCAGTGTAATCTAAATAAAGCTGTGGCTTTGAGATATTTCTTCTCCTTTTAAGGTAATAATTGTGCCAGGACTTCCATTAAATTACATACCATAAATATGGTATAGTACTAATTAATAGTGAAAATAATTATGTTCTTATACTGGTGTCCATCATCTGACTATTTTAATGCCACTGTAAGAAGTCCCATAAAATATTTTGAACATTTCCAACCAGATTTCCTATATGTTCTTCCCATAGCCTCAAAACCCCAAATTCATAATATTTGCTGGGTATCTTCTACAAGTATCTTTTCCTTGTCTTAAAGGTGATGGCAGGTAAAAGTCCACTGCAGACAATCTAGACTGGCAGTTCTCTGTGAAACTCCTTGCTGGACTCTGATTGTGACCTTTTACCCTGGGTATGATCTGGGTTATAGTGAGGTTTGGTTTCTGGTTTGTTTCAATCAATTTGATCTTTTAATGGTTAATACTTAATAGTATACAACATTCAAAATTATATTAGGTAAAGTTAATAAAAGTAAGCATTGCCATTAAATCATCATTTTTGGAATCCTGACCAAATCTGCTGCTTTTGCTACTTTGCTGAGCTTGGCTGTCCTAGTTAGTCTCTCTCAACCTTGCTGGAAGCACAGTGCTCCCTTTTTACAGAATCTGACTGAAGGGTTTGCCATTTTTACAGAAGTTTTTGGTGTTTGCGAGTGTTTTTGTTTAAATGCTGAACAAAAGCAACAGTAGATTAGAGCTCTCTTTTTTTTCATCTTACTGTATTGAGATGTCTTTAAGCAAGAAATGAAGTCCCATGATTTGGAAAAGATCTTCCTGTAATAACTTCACAATACCATCTAGGCAACAATTTGCATAGAACCATAAAATTTCAAGTTAAACAGTGAATCCATTACTTGAATTTGTATCTTCACATCACAGGATGTAGGGTCCAGTTCCTGATGCACCTGTTCAAGTGACCGATCTCTTCACTTGGCAATATTTACTGTGACTGAGCTGTTGAATAAAAGACATGCACTAAAATTTGTTGCCTGGATGGACTTCATGAATGTGGGTGCACATATTTCCATGTCAGCAAGGGAACTCAAGGATTAGATGAATTTCATTTATGCAAGCATGGGGAAAATTTTGTGACCAGTAAATAAGTACCACAGAAGTGCCTGGTTATAACCAGACAGAAGAAGACAAGCTGTTGAACGTCTCCTTGCTCCAGATTCTGATTCACTGTGTGGTCTCTCTGATGCACAAAAATGTCAAGCTTCCCTAGTTGGAACTGGTGATATAAATATGTGAGAACATTCACATAATCTTTAAGTAGGATGTGGAGTTTTGCCAAACAGCCCAGATGGAGAGGGGACAAGGCAGTATTACCTGCAGAAGCTTTCCCGTCTGTGCCTTGTCATAGGGAATCTCTGTATAATCCATCTATCCTGTTAGCAGTTGCTGGAATTTATAATCTGGTTGTAATTTTTCCATTACTGCATGGACACTTAATTAACGCATGCAAATTACTTATTTACACTTACTTCACTTGGAAAATACCCCTGGTTGCAGCTGGGGAGGGAAATGGCGGAGTCTTCACCATGAGGCTAAACCCATCTCCATATACATGATTACACTGGCCACAGCCCAGAAATCCCTCTTGTTTCCAAATCCCTCTTACGTTTACAAAATAATCTGTGAATCAGTGTTACACATCAAGCATCAGGTCTTGCTGTGGATGTGCTTCCTCCTTGTGCTTCTTTTGTATGTACTTGATAAGATCTCCAGAGATTATGCCAGCCTGTCTCAATGGCTGTCTTACTGCTTGACTTGTACCAGGGTTGTCTCTAGCAGTGGGTCTGATCTAGAGTTTGCCTCATGGATGAAGGATTTCCACCTTTCTCCTGGTGATACCCTCTCGCTTACCCATGTCTGGTCCAGAACAGGCTGCTTCTCTTTGTGTGGGAAATGGTCACTGCAGGCTGCAAACTGAACTGGCATAGCCAGTGTGAACCTGTTGCACTTTTTTGTCCTAGCAGGCGGACAGAGTTGCAAAATTTCCTGGAGTTCTGCTTTAGAAGTTCCCTGTGCTAGGCAGCTGTCTGGTTGACCCATTTCATCACCAGATGGACTTTTGCAGGTGCAATCTTTCTACAGAAATGCGTATTTCGGGATTATCCTGCACCGCCATCTCAGCTGTACCTATGGCACAAGCTGTTATCCCTAAGATGGTTCCTCACCCATCTAGTAATACACTTCTTGGGCATGCTGCAGGTGTTCCACCTAAACTGCTGTACAGTCACTGCAGTAAACCTGTTGGCTCCACAATTAAACGTGGGTGATGCATGTGTGTGTGTGTGTGCTTGCAGAGCTTTTAAAGGAATTAAAAGGTAGCAGGAAAAACAATGCAGTTGACAGAAATGCCTGGATGGCATTCAGAAAGTATCCAAATGAGCTCACAATTATGTGTTGTAGCTGCACTGGATTGCAAAGTGGGTAGATGGGAACACATGCTGAAATAGGCCAAGTGTTTTACCCGCATTCCAGCCAAGAGTGCCAACACATTTTTAACATTCACCTAGATAGGTTTACTGGGGCTTTTATTTCTAAGTTATCCATGTATAAAAAAATTTTACCTACAAACGTGACAGAAATACCGATACGAAAAAAATATGCTCTTTTTTTTCTTGTTTCAGTATAGATTTTTGTCTTTGTGGACTCTTAAATAATGTAAATGGTGGAGCAGAGTGTGCCATAGCAGCTCTTTGATTTTGTAGATGAGTAGCAATAAAACCACACTAAATTCTGGCAGAAAGATATTTTACAGAGCTATCTACTCCTAGTCTGTAAGTATCAGTTCCTTGACAATAGAAGCTGTGGGGGGGAAATGGGGATTGTGACATAATAGCAAAATAATTCAACCCAGTATGTTGTTTTTCTTATTTTGGCAGACAAAGATCTCACTGTTGATAGGTTTCCATTCATGCCTACCATGTTTTCCATTGCCTGGCACAAATTTCAGTGAAGTGGAAGGCATATGACAAACTAGCTTCTTGGCTGTAACATGCCACACCAACTATGGCATGCCCAATAAAAAGCACTGTGTGAATGTCTTTTGCACAGTGCCAGGCATGCTATGTGCAACCCACTGCAAAACAATATGGTGCTTTCTGCAGCTTCTTTTTTTGCTTTTTTTATTTTCCACAAATTCGTTATTAAAACAGAAGGTAAATTATATTAATATTTGCACAAGGCACAAAACAATAATTCCAAAGCACTTCTGTAATTTGGTGCAATTGCTCTGCAGTCTGGCACTGCACTGAAAAACAGTTAATGCAGGTATATCCTAGCCTGCTCTACTGACTGAGCAAATCTAGTGGGTTCTGCTTCTCCTTGCCTGTGGTCCTCCAGCCCACCATCTTGCTGGCCTTCCACTGCACTTGCAACACCAGATCTTGTTCATTGTATCTGAATAAAGTTAATCTAAATTGTCATTATCTGTTTGACTTGTCTCTTTTTAATCATAGGTGTACAAAATTTCAAGGATGGGGACTCTTGTGTATACTGGAGCATTTTACCAATGCACCAGTACTTTTACAGGACATATCTATTGACCTTGCCATTTAGTCTTGTAACTTCTCCACTCACAGACATTGTAATCTGCCTTCATTTTCTCCTCTCTGTTTTATGGACTCCTGGCAACCAGCCTATCTTCTATCATGCAAATAATTCTTGTACCACAAATATTTTTTCACTTTTTTTCTTCACTGTTGTTCCTTACCACTTGCCCCCTCCTCTCTTTTCTGCCTGCCCCAAGGATTTATACGAGGATCAGTAACCCATTTACCATGCTTAGTTCCCATTCTTACACAAAAGAAGCTTCATATCCTTCTTCTTCCCTTTATTTCCTTCTGTGTTGCCACTTGGCCAATAAATCACTCAGTGATTTATTAGTAAATATGCCTAATTGGGAAGATGAATAGGAAAGACATTCAGTTTATAGCTGGGCAGAACAGTATTAACTGGTGTGACCAGCTGGCTGTTTATTTGATCTGCAGAAAACTGCAGAGTTATTTAGACTACTGGAGTGCTGTGGTGCTGCCCAGTCCATCCTTATCACATTACTTCCAAGCAGAGAGAAATGTCATCAACATGATGTCATAACATTCAGCCAACTGGGTTATGTGATGCTGATCCCAACTCTTTTTTGAAATATGCCGCAGTTCTGAGGTTGGATCTTTCTAGGTTAGTTTTAGGCAGGCTTATATATATATCATACTAAAATGCCTCCCATTTGTCAGCACATTTCCCTCATATTTTTATTCCATTACTTATGCATATTTTTTAGGTTGAATAGCATGCCTACTGTAGCACTGCAACTGACCACCAGTTCAGTAAGAACTAACAACACTGGGATTTTATTCCAATTGGTTGCTTTTCATGGATAGATGCAAGACCAAAATGTCACTTTCTGAGTACATCCTTTTGAAAAGCAGTGTTTCATTCACTTTCCTAAAAGATCATGTCATTGCTAGCAGCAATATTCCACTGTGTTGACTCATAAAAATGAAATTACAAATGTCAGCTTAGTATTTTTAAGCCAATCGCTCTTCTGGCTGTGATCAGCTGATTTTCAAGTTTTTGTGTGTTTATTTTCAATAAACGTCAAACAATTGAACCATTTCTGCATCTTCCTTTCTTCAAATAAAACTATAGATAACTTTGCCTGCTTCCTTTAGAAGCAGCTGATAGCCATTCCTGTGGAGTGGGACTTCATTCCTTTCTTCTGGTGATACATTAAGTATGACTTTATTGCTCTCTCCTGGTGATCCACAAAATATTCAGAGGACTTCCAAATTCCCTCTACTTAAGCTGGTATGTATATTCATCACAAAACTTAACATTTAAGGGCTCTGGATGCAATCTATGAAGATAGTGTGAAATACCTGCTGTACCCTCTTTACTTGCAATTTGGGAACCACAGACAGGTTGCAGAATTTTCCCACAGATCTCTTCTCTGTTCCTTCTAGTCTGTGTTCCATTTTGTAAACACTATATTTAAAGTTTATTTTGAGGGTTAAACGGTTGTAAAAGGGTGGGCTGGCATTCTCCATTTCTTGCAGAAATAACTCTAGAGAATCAAACATGGCATTAGTAAGCAAAGTCTTTTGGCAAAGGCACAGCTCCTGAGAGCAGTGCTTTTCCATTGCCTTGTTCTCCCTTGTACAAACAATGTAGGATAAGGAGGAACAGACAAAGAAAAAATAAAATCTATCTGGATGAGAATGCTTGAATTGATTACACAGTTTGTATCAGTGTCTTTAAGAATAAGCCAAAACTGGAGTTGGGGTATGCTATATAAGTGGCAGCATGTGATGAAAAACAGGTCTGATCTTACTTGCAATTGCTATTGATCTGACTGGTAATGGAAAAAGCAATTTTTCTGTTTTAATAGTGGAGTTTCTAAATCACTGTATTTCTTTTTTCACTTAGCTCTAAATCAAAAAACACATGCAAGGAACAAGAGTCTTTGGATGAGAATCCTGTAATAACCTAACGCTGCAGGAGCTGATTCTTCCAAGACCTCATAACAGAAACTACAAAAGTGCCACAGAACTTTCCTAAACTTTACTCTTTCGTTATGCAAGGTGGCTGGTATTCATTAACTTCTATGGTTACACATTAAAAGCCTTTTCACTGACTCTATAACTTGACCTTCTGTGTGGCTGGCTTGTGTCAGAGCTTTGTCTCTTTTTTCTCATTTTCTCAGCAAAATGAGACATTATGTGGAATATTTGTAGATAGAGATGAAAACATTATAGTTGCTGAGATTTCTGGGAGATACAGAGATAACCTGAAAGAATAAATTTATATTTATAATCAAAGCAAAATGTATACATTCAGATCTGATAAGTTTTGGAATTACACATGTCTAAATCCAGGAATGATGACACAATTACACTACAGAGAAATACAGTCATTCTTAGATTGAGGAAAGTATCAATCTAATTTGAATGAATTTTTATTAAAGCATATTTGTCTACGCCCTGCACCTAAGTTCAGAATAAGCTTCAAACATTTCTCCATCCCCACTGACAAATCCGTAGTTTTAAAGGTGATTAGTATTATGTGGAAAAATATCTATCTAAAGTGCAAAGTCCAAGCATATGTCTGAGAAATAAATATAACTGCCCAATCTAAGTCTCCTGGCCAACTATGTGCCTTTGCCTCTTTGAACAGGAATTATCCTTGTACTTAGTCAAATTGAGACTACAGGCTCTTGTGTTAATGATCTTTTGTCTCATGCATCCAAAAGGAGGAATGAATAATCATGAAGGATGGAAACAATATATAGAGGTGATAGTCTGCTAATCAGTCAAGGATCTTGCACTAATTCCTGGTCCCTTGAGCAAAGCCTAAATAAAGTCATTTGGGAGGAATCGCTATGTCAGGATTGCTAGAAATAGCAACCTCCTCCACTCTCTGAAAGTGAGTTATGAAACATGAGCAAACACAACCTCTTCATCTATTTCTGGAAGTAATTTCTGTATCTTTGTCCCCAGCACCATCAGTAGTATCAAGGGTTTGGCTGATGGAGCCTCCCAATTGCAGATCTACCCTCCCACCATGTTCCTCAGATTTTAGTTTGCTGACAGAGGAGAAGCTTTTGTGAGCACTTCTCCATGACATGTAAGGGAAGGGGATTCATGCTGCACTTTCTGTCCTAGGACTTTGCCTCTCACTAGCTATACTGCAGAACTATTTAAGTTCTGATATATTTCAGCCCTTCTATAAAGGTAGGTAAGGTGCAGAATCTGGACCATAATCTTAAAGTGCTGTGGTTCATCTTACATCAAAACCATTTCATGGAATATTTAAAAGCATTTGAACCATAAATGTCTTCTGATAAAGACATGCTACAGTGAACGTGGTCAGAGGAAGAGCAAGAGCTGGGGTATTTTTAGACAGGAAAGTGGGACTGCTGTTTAAGCTTGTAAAGATTGTGGGTTTCTCTTCCAGACCTTCCTTATGTGTGTTTCGATCTTAAAAATAAGAATTTTATCACATCACTTACTACTGAAGATTGAGAATAAATGGTTTTTATAAACTTCAGAAAATTATCCTGGTAAACTTAATCACCTGTTTAACACTGGACTAGTCCTTTTCATTTCTGGCTTACACTTTAAATTCAATGCAAATTAATATAAACTATACCTAAGTGAACAGGAGCGACCAAATAGTGGGATTTTCACAGCAGACATGCAGACTTTGCTTTTATGAAGTGACGACATTATTCTTACTAGGTGCCAGAGCAGATTGATTCACGCTTAAATGGAGACTTACATTTCAGAATAAATACTATCTGGGTAATGCTTGCAGCAACACCATAATGGCTAACTAACTAGAAACTTCATAGGAATGAATGTATAAATTTATGTGTTTATTTTTTCATGGATAGATGCTGTCTGGTGAATTTTAATCTCAATTTTTGAATACTCTTCATTTTTGAACTCAATGATTATCCTTTAAATCACTTTAAAATTAGAGATCAAGCCTGTCTTGTGTTTTTTTTGATAATCTTAGTCTAACATTATCTAAAGCAGCAGCAGATGTATTAGTTACAACACAGAGAAGGGACCCACCAAATTGTGACCCATGGTCTGTCCTGAAATAACTTTCTGTAACTCATCAAGATATAAGAACAACAAAACTTGTTGGAAGTCAAGGTTCTAGGGATTTTTGTGCATGGTGTGAATTATCAAGAATCCTGGAATTCTATTACTAACTCCCTCATTATTCTGCTTTGTAACCATGACCTACTCCCAGTGTTCCTGACTACCTAGCTGGATCCTTTCTCTTTATAGACCACCTCTGCTTGAGAACAAATTCAATCTTGACCATTGTCTTCTATGCCATCTGTGCATTTTCTTAAAACATTTCCCTTGTACAGACCATGTTCAGCAATGAAGAGCCCAGCAAAGACTTTCAAAGGCTTTCTTTTTACTGACAGAGAAGAAGAGTGTTTTTAAGGGATTCTACAGAGGTCTTTTCTGAGAATGAAGTGAGAGAATATTTCATCTGCAGTGAGCTGTTAATGGGCACAGGATACTCAGGCTTGGAAAAAATAGTAAAATCCAGAGGGAAGGGGTAAGAACACTGTTTTGAATAAGGAAGAAGATCGAAGTAGAAGAAGCCAGAAGAAAGCCTCCTGTCTCACTTGGTCCTCCTAATGACCCTCAAGTCCTAGAGAAAAAGAGCTCAGTGAAAGCAGATATACAAAAGACATTTGTTTTTCCTCAGAAATAACTTATTTATTTGATTTAAAGGTCTGAAATAAAATGTGTAATGTTAAAATGTTTTCTTAGATTGCTTCTTCTTTATTTCCACAGTCATTTTTAGGTTATCTAAATGTCAAGGAGTTCAGAACAAGCACTGACTCTGAAAAATTGCTGTGCCTGAGAGCTTAGGACAGAAGTTTCAGTATCAAAAAATTTCGGAGTCTTTCGACTCAGGCCATAAAGTACAACCTCAAATCTGTCATTAAATCAGTTTAAAAGACACAGTACTTTTAAGTCACATGCTCTCAATCTGGAGATTTGTCTGTAGGTCATGGCAGTGAGAAGATGCTCAGAAATGGAAGTGAAAACAGAGGAAGAGGTGAGAAATAGTATGTGCTCTGTCAGACATACTACAAAGCTCCTGTGTACCTTGTTCACGTCTCCACTTTTTAATATTTCAAAGTCACTGTAATACCTTGGGTGGTTCCAAACCTTGATCTGTTATCTTGTTCACGGCAAAGTTATATGTAATTGTTCATTGGGTAACACTTCTCTTTAGCTTCAATAACTCTTACAATTTGTTGGTGTTTACCTCCCTGATGAAGTGCATAGAAAGACAGCTGTCACTTACCCTCTTACCATTTGTTTGCTATGCAGAGCACACTAAGCTTTTATAGTCTCATCTTATAAAAGAGGCTCTTTAATGGCCTTGTCTCCCCTGCACCTGTTGCGATTCATCGTAATTCAGCTTCACGAGGCCAACAGACCTGTCTCAGAGGTCATACCAGGGTCTCTCAGCTCCAGTGACATGTCCTTGGTTCGTTCCTAGGTTTTTCTGTGAGCGGTTCTGCCTGGTAATGCTTACTGATGTATTATCACCAATAGACCCACTCTTCTTCCTTCTCTTTAACCTCTTCCTCATTTCAGGAAAAAATCTATCAGCCAGAGCTGTGATTCAAGACCACCGTGTAGCACTTTCAGCTACTAAATTTTTCCCACTGTAGTTTACACAACATTCAGGGATACTGACTTTTTCTGCACAACTCCACATTTCCATCCTGTGCCATTTGCATTTTTCTTCAACCAACTTGTACTTTTTTCCCTCACTTAATTACTAGCAAGTAAAATAAGCTCATTCCTTCTTATACATATTCTTCTAACATTTAAATCACAGTAATTCACCTTTCTGTCCAGTGTTTTGTCCCCTACTTAGCCAGCCCCTCATCTATTTTACACCATTGATGCTAACCTCTGTCTTTTTTATCTCATCTGGCAATTCCCTATGTGTCAAAATAATAAATATTTTTAGAAGTCATTTGATTTCTGTGTGTCTCATAAGGAACACATGCCTGCTAGCAAGTATGCATGCTTACAATTTTAAGTGCAATCTGATGCATAACACCCTGCTAAATGGAAGGAGAATTAGAGCTGAAGCAAAACAAACAAATCCTATGCTTAATTTGATAATAACAACTTTATCTGGAGCTGGCAGGAACTGGATCTTCAGCTAGTTTAATGATTTCCATGTACCAAGAAACCTTGCAGTAGAGGAAGCAGCACCTTTTTAAAGGCTGGGGCAATTAATGCCACTGAATTTTTGCAGGGAAGCTGCTTATGAAGGCAGCGGGAGACCGCACAGCAGGGAGCAGCGCTGGAGCGCCGGCGAATACACGGGAATTTCCTAGGGAAGGGTGTGAACCTGTGATAGCCATTTGCACCCAAAAGCTGTTGGACTGATCCATCCTCTCACCCCCTGCTGGCCCCGGGACCAGGGCTATGCCACACACCCAGCAGGGAAACGCGGCCCCAGCGCGGTCTCCCGGGGAGGCCCCCAGACTCTCCGAACAGGACAGGCCTTACGCCAGAAGAGGCTTTCTACAAACAGCCATAAAAAGCCTCGCCAGCGTGTCCGCGACCTGCACATTTCATTGCAGCAGCCAGCCAGGCTACAGCTTCCTGCTTGATCTGGCGGCGTGTCCGCGCATGGATGCGTACATATCTCACTTGAATTTGAAAACTGTTCCTACATTGCCTAGATATTCGTGCTGTTCTCTATTCCCATCTCCTCGGTACCGGGGCAGGCGGTGCCCCTTTTGCCCTCGCCGGGCACTGCCGGCGCTGTCCCGGGCCGGCTCTTTCCCCCGCATTCCCGGGGGACAGCGGGAGCCGGGCGGGCAGCGCGGTTCTCCCCGCCCCCGACTCCCGGGGCCCTCCCCGCCCTCGGGCGGCGGGGACGGGCATGTATTTGGCGGGAGTCTATAAAAAGCCGCCGTGAGACGATGCCACCGTCCTGCCTGAGCCGCCGGCAGAGGCTGGGGCGCGGCGCCGGCACCGCATCATGATCAACCCCAACTACTACCCCTGGGGCTACGACAGCGACAACGGTGAGCGAGGGCCGCGCCCGGCCCGCTCCTCCCGGCACCGAACCCGGGCGGAACGGGGCCCCGCTTCCCGAGGGAGCACGGCGGGGGATACGGGCTCCGGGCGGGCCCGGGGTCTGCAGGTGGCCGGGCCGAGGCCGCTTGGGTGTCGCTCGCAGGCGCGGAAGAGGCGAAGCTGGTGGAAGGAGAGGTCAATGGCAGGGGGTCTTTGAGTTAAATAAAGTCAGTTTTCCTACTGTTAATGTAAATTAAAATTTGACATAGCAATAAAATCTGGCTTTGGGCTAGCCCTAATGCAGGAAGAGCAGTGCTGGGCTGCAGGCCCCGCCTGGCTGGAGAGGTTGGGGTGTTGGTGATCTCTTGTTCTGCAGGAAGAACAGCTCAGCATTGGTCAGACTTTTTCCACGTGAACTTCTTGATAAAACCATGATGATAATTAAATCCACGTTTCAAATTCTTGTCATGTCCAGGGATCAGTGGCCTTTTCTCCTTGCATATGGCTACATGGTGCCACATTTGAATCATCTGGGTATATCCCATCATATTTCTAGCCACTACTGGATTTGGAGTATACATCTCTGTTTTTTTTCTTTGGCATATTATCAGTCTCCTAGCAGTCAGTCTTGAGATTGCTATAAGAGTTTAGGTTCAATTGAAGGACTTGAAGGATCCAGTATTCCATCTAGAAATCATCTGGTTGCATTTATACAGTGAAACTCTTGATAGGGCATGAAGAACAACCAGGCAATTACTTATTAATACCCTTAAATAATGTTCTGTACTTAAGCAAAGCGAAGCTGGCGTTAATTGTAACAAGTATAATTCATACTTCTCTGGAAAAGATTTTCATGATACTTCTCTGTACTTTTTTGTAGGACCAGATCAGTGGCACAAAAATTACCCTTTTGCGAAGGGACGCCATCAGTCACCGATTGAAATCAATAACAAAGACGTGCATTATGACAGTTCTCTACTGCCATGGTTTGCTAGTTATGATCCTGGTGCAGCTAAGACCATCCTCAATAATGGGAAAACCTGCAGAGTTGTATTTGATGATTCATTCGATAGATCAGGTCGGTTTTGTTTTCATCTCTAACTGTCATTATATATAAGTGACTTTCTCAATCTGCATGGAAGAGCCTGCTCTGAATGTTCAGGCTGCTGGAAGGGTTCTGTGTGTGATGTACAGGTTTCTCTGGCTACCCTGTGCTACTGCTGGGAAAGGTCTGAGTCTCGTTATAAAGGTCATCAGTAAAATCCTAGGGCATGGAGAGAGCCACAAAGAAACTTGGTAGAGGGTGAATTAAGGTGTAAGATAAATTTCTAGGGCTGCAAAAAGTCATTGCAGTTGTGTTGCTTTCCAGGATGAAGGAGGCCCAGGCTTTATCTGTGAGAACTGAATTCCATTTTACCTATTTGAGATGCCCAGCATAATATCTTAAGTTACAATGTTTAAAAACTCTATCCATGTAATTTGTGATAAATGAAGTAAAAAGCCAGATGTTGCCACAACGTCATGGTATTTAATCAGTTGAAACTCTTTTTGGCATTCATGAGGTTTTGCCTTAATGAAGATTATAGGGCTGATAAATTTAATTGTGTCAGGTTTAATGTCCAAAATCTTTTATCCACTTGGAGCTATGAGAGCATACAATGTACAGACTTATTTCTTACCTGCATTAAAACTTCCACTTTCTATGCAACTAGGACTGACAGTTGTAATTACTAGGAGAAATTTTACTAATAGATTGTTTCATGTTAAGTATATATGGACATGGATTTGATTTAATTTAATGGATTTTTAACTAATTATTTGGGTTTCCAGAAACTGATGATTGAAATGTATGTACGCTGGACTAGTTAATATACTATCAAAACTCACAAATTACTATGCAGTCAAGAGTTTTGTAACTTTTCTAGCAAAGTGGGAATTTTCAATGTTATTTGAAGAAAAATATTAATGTCAGATAAAATGATACACAAGTAATGTAGCTTTGGCATATGAGATCTCCATGACTTACCATTTTTCACCATCTGTTGTAGTTGTTAGAACAGCATCAGATACACCAATGGTGGCATTTTCTGCATTAAAAAAAAGTGTAATTATTGTTAAAATAACTCAGATTTTGAATGGGAGAGACTGTCCATGCACAGAAATCTACAGCATGGATGCAACACTCACCACAAAGAGCAGAAAGTTTCAGAAGGTTGTGAAATATTTTTCAGATGAACTTCTCAGTAACTGTTGTGTTTTAATCTCAGAAATAAAAAGCGACTCTGCAAAAAAAGTAGGTGTCTATTCAACTCTTTGAAGTTAAGAAACATTCAGTGTTTGTTGTTATGTCTCCTTTGTTATACCATTGCCTGCAGAGTCCGTGGGTGGTGTTCTTTCTCTAATATAATGCTAATTGCAGGACAAATTCCACTGTGCATGCTCCTACTGACTTGAACACATTTTCAGTTTTTTAGGATATGTATAGTGGCTTTTTTTTTATGTAAAAGAACCACCAGCTGCACAAAGCATACATATGCCATAGCAACCATATAGTAATGGAGCTTTTATTCCTTTGGAACAAAGACATTATTTCTCTCTATGTCTGTGTATGTGTCTGTCACTCTGTCTATCTGAATTATTTCTGAATTAACCAGAAAACTAAGGGCTTCATTTATTTTCCTGGCTCTTTCAGTTATAGTGGTCATACCCATATCTGTACTTCTGTCTAGATTTTCATTAGTTTGGATGAAATAGATTGCTGAATAAATTGCCAAGATGAGTGATAAAATTAATTACTTTGGATATCTCCAAGTTTTACATCCATTGTATATCCTGCCAAGAACACTTGGAGTATTCACAACTGGGGACAGTCTCTTAAATTCAAACAATTAGAGTGTCATCCAATGTAATTCAAGTATTACATTGAAAAAGGCCTTATTACTTTTATGTTTGGGGTCAGCCTAGTGGAAGGAATTTGAGAATTTATTTCCAGCTATTTATAAGGTCTGATTGATTTTGAGAATCTGCTACAAAATTGAAAGCTTTGCTGACTTTGCTGACAGCTGGAGTTGCTGTAGGAGCAGTATCATGCCTCTGCTGACTATCCATACAAGTTAATGGATTCTTGTGGACTCAGTTTCCTGTCTTACCGTGCCCATGTAGCTGGACCTTATGCACTGTAAAATGATTGCAGGTGAGGCTGAAGTATGAAAATTAAGGAAAGAACTGGGAGTTAAGTCAAACCTTCTAGGTAGCTGGCCTCAGTAAAACATACCAGAACTTGGGTACTTTGGCAGCCTACCACTGCTGTGGTTTTTTTTGCCTGATTGGCAATTCAGATACTCTTTTAGATCCAGCAGTGACCCAATTTTGGTTTGAATTAGGGCCGAAGTCTGATTTCTGCTATCAGAATCCGTTTATTTCTAAAATTCAAAAAGTATTCATATCAGAGAAGTTTCCTGAGAACTTCTCATTGGTGGGACTATTGTCACAATGCTCTTTGAGATATATAACTTCCTTGCAGTTAATGACCCTTTGGCTTTTGTTGTAATACTTTGCTTATATGGTTACATCAAAGGGTTTGTTTGCGAAACAGTAAAGATCCAAAAGTCTGGTAATGGAACCCAGACAGAGGAGCTGAGGAGAGATACACTGAGGCTATATCACATGGATGCCTTCCTTCATCCTCCCTCTGTGCTTGTTGTTTTTGTTGGTACTTCCTATGGACGTTCATTAACCAAAGAGATTCCTACTTCTTCTTTTACTGGCTTTCAGATGGATGACATTTAAGGGCTTGGAGTACCTCAGTGCAGGCACGCATTCTTACAGGGTTACCTTGATGCTGTTTTCAGAATCGTTCCTATCAAAGAAATGTGTGGCTTAGAAAGTGGATGATTAAAAAAAAAAAGAAAATAGAGACAGTTACTGGAAGAAGTCAGAGCTTGTTGCTAATCAGCTGTTTTAGCATGACTAGGGCTTGTGGCAGCATTTCCTCAAATACCCTTTTGTGGGAAATCTCATTTATTTTTGCAAATTAAATTTGGATTATCAGCTTCTGGTAAATAAAACATTCATTTGTTCAGCAGTTCTTATAGAGTGAGGACAAATCCCAGCAACTTTAATTCAGCCAGGGGGATGTCTGTCCATAGACATTCCAATTTTGGTTGATTCCTGCAAAACATTACTTACCATTTTGTCGGCTGAATTTATATTGGAGAAAACCAGTAGCTTTTACAAGAACAGCTCCACTAAATCCCAGCACTTTTATAGTTGTGGTACCACTCAGTGGCTGTACTGCATACGGCAAAAGGCAGCAAAGTTAAATTCTTCCTTCAGTGTAACAACACATCTGTCATTTGTCATGTCTGCATGAAGTTATTACGAACTCCTGTACTTGGGTACAGGGAATTTAGGATTTGAGCTTCTGTTAACTTTGAATTTCCATTGTTAGAATTAAAAATACTTGACTTTTAATTCTAGTCAAGGGCCTGCTGAGGCTACAGCTACAGAGAGGGAAGTCAATTTTCTGCCCCTGGAGGTGGGGCAGCCACTTAATCAGCCCTACACAGATCACAAAAGAAGATAATTTTGGAGCTCACTGATGAACAGGCTCTGATCCAGGGGCACAAAACTGGCAAAGATGTATTACACTGTAGGTGAGGGTGGGTGGCAGGTTGACAGACTGTCTGACACTTCTCTTTCCCAGTCTGTCCCTAAAAGAGTACAAAGTTCAAACAGAAACAAAAGTAATCCTGCTGCATATCTATTCAGTGCTTGCTTAAAGAACATTTCAGTGAGAACAGAAACTTGATTTCCGAAAGCTTTTAGGAAACACATTTTATCCCTGCAGTTAGCCAGTTTCAGTACAGAAATCCTCTTCTGAGCAGAGCTTTTTTATGACTCTTAAAATGTGACACTGATGTGAAACACCTGTGGTTTCTGTACTGCACTGTTAGATTCTATTATGAAGCAGCATAACAAAGGTAATGTGTCTTTTCAATTGTCATAAACTAGTACATAGCTAATTTAATTTCATTGTGGTTTACCAGTTCATTTTATTGATTTGGCAGGATGCAAGATCATAAATCTTCCTAGAACAGTCATTTCTTCTCATCTTTATAAACACAACTCATCTCATGAGTCTGTTTTGTTCTCTGTTGGTTTTTCCACCTGGCTTTCATGGTATGTCTTTACAGCAAACAGGAAAGGCATTTGTGCAGGATAACTATGCCAGTTTTACTTTAGTGAGGGCAAATGACAATTGACACTAGCACAGATTAACAACCAGACCCCTACAGAAGCTGCTCAGCAAGGGGATGTATATATTTGAAAAGCTTCTTGTCACTTTTCTGTTGTCAAGGGCACCCAGCTAGCTAAAGCAAAGTGACTGGAGCAGCCATTTCCACTCAGCTGCATGACACCTTCATTTTGCTGTGTCACAGAGTGAGAGACAGGGTTTTCTTGCCTTAGTTACATCCTTCTGTGCAACACTTGCCCTAGTGATTACTTTGAAAGTGAAAACAGCCCATTCTTTTATTAGCTCGTTTAGTCTCATGCTGCTCAGCTGATGACAGATCAAATAAAAGGTGAGCTTTTTTCCAGACCAGCTTTTTTCCGTGTGTGTGTGTCCATGTAGGATTGTTCCGTAATAGATCATTCTTCAGTGTGGATGTGTGGGGGCACAGAATTTGGGCAAGACAGAGGTGACGTTTTTATGGCTGGTATCAGGCACTGATGGGTCATTGAGGGTGATGTGCAAACCCATTTCAAGTCAGTCATGAGCAATGGGATGAGAGTTTGCAACAACAAGGCACCAAAAAAAGAGTGAATAATTTTCTCCCCTGTCTTCCTGAGCTAGTCTGTACATTGCTGGACCTGGGCCATGTTACTTTAATGACAGCAAGTGTAAGGGAGTTACATTTTGGTAGTTCTCCTGTGACTCACAGGTATTTAAGGTGAACAATTCCTGTGTAATAATTGTCAGAAGATTTCCCTGTTACATGTAAATAATATATACTAACATTGTTGAAAAATAATGTCAAGATATCATATCTTCTTTATTTATAAACTTCTAGTTTATATTCTTTTTCTGTTATGGGATTGTGCATTTTTATTTTTGTAGTATTGAAAACAAAAGCCCAAGAGGATAAAGATATGTTTAGAATTTAATTTCCAAAGCACATGCTTTAAAAAAAAATCTTACTTATTTTGAGCCGTGCAGACATAGTTTGGGGTTTTTAATATTTTAAATATTGGAGAACTTAATTCTTATAATGTTTTTGTTTACTTTTCCCCTTTTCAAAAATGCAGGAAAATTTCATTTACTTACATTGTCATTTTATGTGTTTATATGCTCAATACTACACACTTGTAATTAAAAGAAAAGAAGTACCTTTTTGTCCTTCAGGAGAGATTGTTTGCATCATTCTTTCTGCCTAAAGTGTGCTAGGTAAAAGTTACTGTCTATTTATAGATGAGTTAAGCTGGAATGTGTTGGCATGAGATAATGCAGAGCTTCACCTCATGCCCAGTGAAAATGTCTTGCTGATGGCCCATTAGTGGAAATAATGACATATTTTTACCTTAAAGAGGATTATTGGGCCTTACAGATCTATTTTAATGGAGAATTGATGGCCTTGTCAGCTACTACTCTTACTCTGATTGTGTTCACCACAGTTCTGAATGTCTGTGGGAAGAAGTAAAAGGAATTGGTTGAGAATAACAGCTTGCTCAACTCTTAATGCTGCATTTCTTGAGATGATAATGTATTTCATCGTTTTCAGATTGAAGGATATTTTTCTCTGGCATATAAAGACCTGTTCCTAAGAGCTGCTGAATGTTTTATAGGAATGTTATAACTTCTAGTCTCAAAAAAATGAATGAGAATTGAGCATTTTTTAGTATTTGGTGAATGTAGAGACATTCTTTCAATTTTATTGATACTTTCAAATAGACCACCTTTGTTTATAATATTATTTAAAAATGGTGACATTATTTAGAATAGTAGATACCATTCATCACAGGCTGAACTTTTCTTTAGGAAAATAGCTTGTATTCTCAGTGATTGCTTTTCTGGTTTATTTACTGCTTTCTTTCTCCTCTTCCGTAACTGGAGGGAGCAGGCATTAATGCAGAAGCAGTATCAATAATTTCACAACTTTTTAAACAAATAAGTCATAGCCTGCAGTAAGATACACGATTTTGTAGTGTTTTGTGGGAATTTGTTTATCATCTAGCACTTCAGTTGTTGATCATGGTTATGTTTGTGTACTTTCACATCAGCAAATCCTAGATTCAATTCAGGGGGAGATTAAGACATCTAAATTTAGGTGTCTTATTGTGGGATTTTAAAAGTTGGTGGGTTGTATCTAAACTGCCGTTCAAGGTAATGGAGTTGGAGTTCTACGAGTCCAGAGAGCAATTCAGGTCACTGTCTGTTGAGTGTCTACTTTAAGGCAAGCAGAATTATTCTAGAGGCTTGACTGTTCTGATTAGGGGTTAATTCAGTTACCCAGACACAGGGATCCAGGCATCCCATGACATGTATGATAACCTAATCTATTTCCCCTTGCCTCCAGATATTGGTTTAGAATATACAGTTCTTCCACAGATCCTGGAGTACATCTCTCAGTCTTGTTCTGATGTCTCTAGACTATTCCAGAAAGTATTAGGTGCACATTTATGCAGCTGAATTCAATCAGTGATCCCTAGTGACTGTAATGGAAGCCTAGACACAAAAGTTCTCCTCTGCCTGTTAGTGCATATAGCTGGTGGTTGCCTGACATGTGGCTAAAATCAGTGCAGATTTTCAGAACACAGGGCATCTGTACAGCAAATATGTAAATACGTGTGGAAATATTGTAGATGAGTATGTATTTCATTTAAAAGAATTGGGAGATCCTTGAGTCTGATGCTGTTGCAGATTATCAATTGCAGTGCTGAGAGGTGGGCCACTTCCAGGAGTCTTCAGGCTGCGGCAGCTGAACTTCCACTGGGGCTCATCTGACGACCACGGCTCGGAGCATGTTGTGAATGGAGTGAGGTATGCAGGAGAGGTAAGGCTCACCACTTCTTGCTTTAAAACAGGGTGTGAAATAAAATCTGTCGCTCTTCTGGTGGGACAGAATTTGTCATTTCTCTGCTTTTCAGGGAGTTCTTTCTATTTATTTATCTGTGCCTTTTTATTCTTACTCCCATCGATTCTTATAAACATGAATCAGATTGAAGTAATTCTCACAGCATGAGAAAAGAAAAATATGGTGTGAAACAAAGGTCTCCATATTCTCAAACAAGTGTGGTGTGAAACAGCACAGCAAGACTAAATTACTCAGATGCAATCTGGACTTACTAAAACAGTATTCTGAAAATACTGTTATTATAGCAGAAATATAAAATAGCAGTGATAGAAAGGGGTGGGAAGAATGAATTACCTTGGTTTTTTAACACTTTAGGATTGTAAAGAAAATGAGAAATGTAGACGAATAATATACATGAATGACGTTCATATGGATTCTTTTGAATGTAATTTGAATGCCAAATGGAAATAAATCACATATCAGTAGATGATGTCTGAACTGCATGTTCTACCTGTTTACTTAAGCAACTTTTCTTCAGCTTTAAGATGAAATTCCATTTTTTTGTTGCAATTTCTTATTCAGATATTTATAGTTTATTTTAAAGGAAACAGTATAATTATTAATGTATGACAGATATAACTAATATATGACTTTGCTGTCCCTTTTTTTTTCCTCTTTTTTGGAAGGCCTCATTATCATTCCTTGTTGCCTCAAACTCACACAGTTATGTGAAGAACTGTAAATTCAGCCTCTGATGGCTTGCTGTTGAATAATGGGGGGGTTTGACATGTTTTTCTTTGTTTCAAGCTACATTTGTTACACTGGAATCCCAAATACAGTAATTACCTTGATGCTAAGAGAAGAACTGATGGGATAGCTGTTTTGGCCATATTTTTGCAAGTAAGTAGAAGCATGCAACCCTTCTTTACATTGATACTGTGGAGTTTCTGTTCTTAGAGGGTTAAAAAAAATAGCAAAATCCTCTGGGTATATTTTCTAGGGATCCTACCACATTGAAGGGGTTGACTTTCAGTAAGGTATCCTTTTCAAGTTACAGAGCATGAGTCATATCTCAAGTGGTATCCAAAACTACACACACTTGTCCCCGCAGCTATTGTGTCACTATGTGGCTCATGGAATGGGGACATGTGTCAGAAGTGGCCCTCTGACCAAGAGCAGTCAGCTGTCTTTTTTGCTAACTGGGGACAGATTTCAAGGACATGTATCTCTTCTAGGTTTTTCATGAACTTTCTCTCAAACAAAACTATCTCACAGGCAATACACATTACTCATCCTTATTTTTAAATCCTTTTAAGGGCATGAAGCCTTAGCCTGAAATGTTAGCTGTTGCTCTCTCTTGTTTAATTCATATTTACTAGAGACAGCATTAGAGCTAGAGAGCCGGATGTCTTTTTTCAGATCAGCAATTGCAAACAATATATCTGACCATGAAATCTGTGTTGTGAAATTACCTGTTATGCTAAAATTTCTGTACTGATACAATTTCCCCCTTTGTATTATAATATCTATTGGGATACAGGCAGAGTCTTTTGAAAGAGGACATAGCTTACCAAGCTGGTAGGGGTGATAGGTTGGGTTAATGTATTATAATTTTATAGCTGATATATGTTTAGATGCTCATATAGAAAAATAGAAGAAAGAAGAAACCTGGTGAAGCAGAACTCCTTGCTTAGCTCAAGCTTTCTTCTTTACAGGTAGGGGAAACTCCCAAACCAGAGATGAAGAGAATTCTTGAAGAAATAAATGCTATCAAAACAAAGGTAATGATGTTGGGCTTGTCATTATAGGAAGACTGCTGAAAGTCTCAGGAAAAACAAAATCATGATATCTGACTTTGCAGTTTTCAAATTTTGCTCTGCAACATTTCCAGAATATATTTTGGAATAAAACCATGGGTAGAGTTTCCTTAACATGAAAAATCCTTTCTTCCATTAACATATGAGCCTTCCTTGACTTTAGTGAGGCTTACGAGTTTGGGAAAATGAGTAATTTCCCCAGTCTTTACTCACCTGAAAACTAGGCATAGAACCTTATTGCCTCAGTGGGCAGTGCCACATAAAAGGCATATTTAGAAATTGGTCCATTTAGTCTTAATATATAGGCTGCCTAATGGATCTCTGGAAATGCCACTGACTAGACATTTGTGTCATAGATAACATTATGTGATAAATCTCACATTTCATAGGCTGTCTCACTTGTTATTAGCACAAATATTATAAGAGTAGTACCTGTCTCACTTTGTTACCTGGTGACCTAATGCAATATTCAATAGATAGAAAGAATTTCCATAAGAAAGGAGGCCAGAAGGAGGAATATTTCTGCACAGAAATGAGTGAAACACATTGGTACTGGATGACGCTTCACATGAGTTAGCTCAGGTACAAGAAACAACATCATGGAGTTTCTTGTTTCCTCATGCTTCTCTGGGCCCATCTGTGAGGGTCATTCAGTCCACTTATGTCACTGCAACATTATATCTCATGTAGATCTGTGCTTACTTTCCTCAGTTCATACATTTGAAGTATCTGAGTCACTCCCCGTTTCTTAAAATAACAGTGGCAAACTAATCTTGGCTAGATTTGTTGAAGAGTTTTCTGTTCAGTGTTGTTGTGTTTTTGTTTTTATTTTAAAGGGGAAAAATGCTCCTTTTCCAAACTTCGATCCTTCAATTCTTTTCCCTAAATCTCATGACTACTGGACATACCATGGATCTGTCACTACTCCACCTTGTGAAGAGTGTGTTACCTGGATTATTCTTAGAGAGCCCATCATAGTCAGTTCAGACCAGGTAAACTTCCCCCTTCATTTTATTTACATGCCATAACCTGAATTTATTCTTTTGACAAGAAGAATACTCATTGAATTTGTGAGAAATTACAGGATTAAAATGAGAGTGAAGAGCCCACATCCAATGCCATGGTAGTTCAGGCCCACAGACATCAGACAGCTTTTTAAATCAGTAAAAACATACCACAGTGTAGATGGTAAGAGTTTTCTTTCAAAAACATCCTTTATCAGAATACAAATGTAATGAGACTGGTGATTCTGTCTGCCCTGTATTGCACATGCTAGTGCAAGTTGGAAGTGTTGAATTACATGCTTGATACCTGTTTCTGGAAGGCATACCAGCTAAAGTTTCACAAACTGGAGCAACATCAGCTAACTGTAATTTATTGTTAATGTCAAAAACTTCTTTGGTCACTTACTATAAAGAAGTATTTCTTGTTCATTTCCCCTCCTTGTTTCTCCCCAATCCACTTAGAGGAATTTGAATGCCCTCTTTCAGCCCATTTCAGCCTATGATTCTATTCTTACCACACAAGTCAGTTTTCTCATCTGAGGTTATTCCTCTAGTCAGCAGATTATAATGATACAATACCTCAAATTTCAAGGCTCCAGGATTCAAAGCACATGAATATTAATCAAGAGACTGACATATTAGATATTTAGATATTATATTTAGACACATAACTTTTCATTTTAGGCTTTCAAGATGATAATATGTTTAGTAATATTGATGTGCATGTTATCACAAAAAGGAAATATTTTTATTTTCTAGTACTTTGTATTTAAGTTGCTCTTTATCTTGTAAGTAATACAACTCAGGTATGATGAGAACCTTAGCTGGCAATAAATGAAATATGGTAATGTGTTCATATAACTTACAGCTTAATTTTCAGAGCTTATTGAATTGCTCTGCCTCCTGTTTCCTTGTCCATACAAAAAATATGGGGGCAGTTTTAATGTGGGTACTTGCGTGAAAAATTCAAATATGGTCTGAGTGGTTTCCACAAAATGAATCTTCTTAGATGTTCATATTACAGAAGATCAGCTATAGATAATATTAGGAAAAATGTAGTCATTATTGAGCATCTCTGATTTAAAATGCACTTTAAAAGAAATAACTAATCACATTATTGATCCAGCTTTGTGAAAACACTTTTTTTTTGACTACAGTTGTGTTTGGGTCATGGTTTTTTTCTTAGCTGTTCTGAAATTAGTGAGTTTTGGGAAACATACAGACTGTTCTTTAACTACCCCTCCTGTGGAAAAAATGGAGCATTTAAGTTAAAGATGAAATTACTATGTAAAGATGAGAAATTGGCTCTTACCCTGAGGTAGCTGCTTTTCAGGCAGAATTGGCAGCATGTGTGAGTTATTGTCTAGAAATACAATAGAAATACTTCCCTCACTCCAGAGTGCCTGCACTCTAAATAATGTCTTCATAAGAGGATTGTGTTGCCAATTATTTCTAATCCTAGATGGTGTAGTACCATGGCAGCCTCATTAATAGTGATCATTTTAAGTGTGTGTGCATTTGTGGTGGATTTCTTGGATGCTTTTGCAGCCAGCTGGTAACTGTGTATTAGCCACAAGGGGAAGTGCAGTCGCTGCAAATCAGTGCTCTGCAGGAAAATCAATTCACCAGAAATCCCAGTGAGATACAGTGTGGGTGGCCTAGCAGCTCAGATTACTTTTAATGAAAGAACAGGAATTTAACTGTGGAATAACTCTGCCTAATTGCAGACTAATTTTTTTCATCTTTATGTAATCGTAGCCTGAATACATGTTGGTTTTTTACTGAGTAGAGCAGATCTTTCACAAATAATAAACCCCAGCACTATTCTCCAATAGTAATTCATCAGTATTAAGAAAACTGATGAACAATTTTCATCTCTTCCTGTACAAATCATTCTTCATCTGAAATCTGAAATTTAATTTCAAAAATCCATTGGATGCATATTAGGCTGGTTATAAATGTGACCTCATTGTTCAGGCAGACTGAGATTGCTGGCTTTTCTCAGGTATTCAGTGAAGAATAATGTTGAGATGCCCAAGCTAGCTCAGTCCATAAACTGGTATGAGTTTAATCCCAGTGAGCCCAGGTTTTACAACCTAGACAGAAGTTCTGCTTGTGTTGGCCTTGAAGCCTGTACTGAGGAGTAGATACATCAGCGTGTTGAAGCTCCTGGCGAACAAAGATGATGTGTGCCCTGCATGGGGCTACATTTTCAAGTTGACATTGGAAATGTGTGTGTGCTTTTCACAGTAAGTCATTCAAACAGTGACAGGTTCAAGTGTCTGAATCACAGCTGATGTGCTTTGGGTCTAGTGTAGTGCATGGTAGTGACAACAAATGAGTATAGGGTAACTGTATATGTGTTGCATCCTTTGAAAATCAGAAAGCAGTAGAGAAAGAGTGTTAAGCAGTTTTGACGAGTATGAAGAACTTTTCATATGGCATCCCTCAAAAAAGGAAACATACCTTGGTATGGCCAAGGAGAGTCAAGCTGCAGACCTTCTTTACAAACCATTTGAAACCTTGACCAAGTCTTTATCTAGATTTAAATTCCAATTCCTGTTATTAGTAATGAACTTCTTGTGTCACTGCAGCAAAATATATCCTCTGCTGCAGACCTACCATGGAAATGAACAATTAGTTTATAATTCAGCTTTAAAACCACGTAATTCTAAAGGATTCTTAACTATCAGGCACTAAGACAGGATTAGAGTAGGAGAGGTTTATTATAGCACGTGCTGCTGCATTCACATTTTCTGAGTACTTCCCACAGTTTCTGTGGCTGTACACAGTTCTGTAGACAGTCCCTAAATGACACTATTTTTCACAATCCTGTTCAAATAGGACCCATTTTCCTGTTTTGAATATTCCTAAGAATATCACTGCTAGGAAAAGAACAGAGTACAGTTCTTGTGGTGGTGGGGTGAAGGACATCACAACTTTGAAGGAGACTTTTTTCCACAGCTGAACCAGCATCCTTAGTTTTGTTGGGCTGTAGATTTGATCCCAAAGGATTTCCATTAGGACAGTTGTATTTTTACTCTTCTGCAGATGGCAAAGCTCCGCAGCCTCTCCAAGAACGCCGAGAACGAACCCGATCACCCCTTGGTTGACAACTGGCGCCCGACTCAGCCGCGCTACTTCAGGATGGTGAGCGCGTCCTTCCTCTAGGACGTGGCTCCCGCTGGGCGGCTCTGAGAGAGGCAACCTCGAGAAATGAGAGGTGGTTTTGGTTTGTGTCCTTTGCTGCATTTACACAGAACTCCGCCTGTAGGTCTGGAGGCTGAAACTTGAGTTGTGGAATGAGAATTTCACTTTCAGAGGATAACGTTTATTTAGGCAAATCCGACTGTTAAAATGGAAGTAGAGGATCTGGTTCTTCATAAATGCTTTAACATTAGCTTTTGTTAATAGTTCAAAGGAAGAAAGAAGACGCTACTAATAATTACAAGACAATTTCCTATTGTGCACATGTCCCTTGATGCTTTCTGATTGCATGCTAAAGAGGTTTCAGTTAAGAGAAATAATTGTTTTCACCATTAAAGACATATTTTTCAGTAGATGTTTTCAGCATTATCCATATCCAGCTCTTAGCTGCACCAGTTAATCCACAAGGCATTCTTGGAAATTATAAGCGTTTGGTCTTTGGTACGTAAAATATGAAAGGATATGAAATTGTGTTATAATCATTGATAAAGAGCTAAACTTTTACTTTCTTAAAACAATGGACAGGTGAAACAGAGGTCTGTTCTGAAAATTACAATGGACGGGTGAAACAGAGGTCTGTTCTGAAAATTGTATTCACCGTATTATTTGTAGTTAAAACTATGGGAAGGGGAAGAGCTATTTCTTTTTGTGTCACAACTGGTTCCCTTTATTAAAAGACTAATTTCCATTTTAATATTGTAGCAGTCAAGGTGACATAAATTTTGTGAAGTTGGTCTTTGTATCCTTATATATTTTATTCATGTATGCAAATGGCTCTTCTGTGTAAAAATGGTGTTAAAATAAGAAGAGTCCTTAGTCCTTTTTATTTTTTTTGGGACAAACTCTCATTTCATGTACAAATGTAATCAATCCTGCTGTCAATGAAATTTGTGCATAAACATCTGAAACCACAGTTGGACTCTTAATCAAAATGCAATTGACCAATGTGTTCTTGTCTCTTGTTTTGGCACGAAGAACAATGAAACAGGATTGTAAGCCTCTAATTGAAATAATACTATTTCTCCATTAAAAAATCCAACAATAATAAATACATTTACTTAAAGAGTTTTTGTTCTGTAGTTTTTTACCATTTAGAAACATGTATAAGTAACAGAATTTTAAAGAAAGACCTGTCAATGTCCTCTGTATTATATCTTTATAGAAACTGATGACGCATAGTATCTTTTTCAGATATTTGTTTGAACTACAAGAGTACTGATTTCACGTGACACCTAAATAGCTACATTCTTGAGATATTCACATCTCTTCTTTTAGTGATATCGTCTCTATTCTGACAATGGCTTTCTTGCAACATCATATGAATCAGCTTCACAAGTTGATTGCAGAGTGGAAAAGTTCAGTCTGTATCCAAACTCACTAAACTGAAAGGTAATTTACCACTGAGCTCAGGAAATATAAAGCAGGTGCTGCTCTGGCAGTGGCTGGATTCTTGGCTGCCAAGTTCTGCGGTAGGAGGATGTTGCTGAGCTGTTGATGGGAGAGGGGTTATGTTCCTTCATTACAAAAAGGAAAATTGAAGCAACAATTGATTTTTCAAAATACTTAGTTTGTTGTGAGTTACAAGGTAAGTTGTTTTATAAGATGCTTTATTAAACTGAGTTGCATATTCTAGAATAGGCTTTTTTTTTTTTTTTTTTTTTTTTTTTCTTTCTTTTTTANTTTTTTTTTTTTTTGCCTTGCAATTTATGGTATTGCAAATCTGGAACAGGTAATCTGAGGGGTTTTTAATGATATGGTGATTTCTCAGTCATTCTTTGCAAAGGAGCTGTCTGGGTGCTATAAAGGCAGCTGAGGTAAGCCTCATCCTCCAGAGCCATGTTCATTAATTTGGAAACTTAAAAGTTGAAGTAATCTTGGAAGAGTCATTCGACTCTTCCATGCAGTTGATTTAATTTTATCTGTGTTTATAATTAGTAAAAAGTAGACTAAATTCGGCCCAGGAGAGTTGCAGATAGGAGGAAGTGGAATACTAATGAAAAAGGATTTTGGCAGTTGTTTTACAGACCCTGTCCCTATGTTCAGGGACTGCTGGAAGTAATGATGACAGATCTAGAAAACAATGGTACAGCAGGCATCAGGGGGAAAATGGAAAGAGTAGGAGTAGAAGGAAAATAAAAAGCCAAAGAATGGGGCGGGGGGCACTTCAGGGACCTTGTGAATCATGCTGTAAACTGAACATATGAGATTAGGGAGAATTTTGAGGGCAGCAGGGAGAAATGTGGGGTGCTGTGAGTCAGCATTTAGAATGTGCTCATGTATCTTGCAATTTTCTGCTCCCTCTGGCTGTGTTCATTGTTATTCTGCAGAGGTTACCCCTTGCTTTGCAGCTTTTCCCAAGTAGAAGAAAATCACTGGTAAGAAAGTCATCACTGGTATGACTGAATTCATCTCATGTAGTAGTAACATCCGTCATACCTCACTTGTTACCTGCAAATTCCCACTATGTGGCCTAACTCTGCACTGCAGGAGTAGGGAGCACTGGGTTCAGAACTACCTGGTAAAAAGGAAAGACATCCAATTTTCATCTTGGTAGGGTAGAACACAACGAATTGCTACTGTATTTGACTTTCATACCACGTATGCCTGACTACACGTTGCTGCACGTGTCCCGCTGGTCAGCTCGCGTTCGGCTGGGCAGCNCATCTTAGGTACATAAAACTAAACTAAACTTACAATGAAAAATGTTAAACAAAATCCTGCAACCCCACAACTACACTTGGTGATATCAGCCCCTCTGAAACAGAAATGAGACACGCAACCACACTGCACAGCTCATTGGCAGCCCCTTCTCCAAGCTACTTTTCATCTGCTGCAGAGGTCAGAAATTATATGGCCATGCTCTGTGGTGCTTTGAGTCTTCCTGAAACTCAAACCATTTTAATGGTATGGCACTACCTGCATCTGTGTCACTGACAGTCTTGAACATGAGCAAGAAGGTGCTGTGGAATGAAATGGCAGCTGCAGTAGCACCAGAGATATGCTCTTCAACAATCAACTTTAGATAGGCTCTCCCCTTCTAAACATCATCAAACTAAAAGATATCCATGGTAAATATGTGGGGAGTCCACTTTCTTACCTTTCTCATTGGGAACCTTTTCTCTAGCCCCAGCCTATTGATCACAAAAGTTACCTGTGGATTACCCGTCTGCAGCTGGGCAGGAAACCATCAACCTGCAGTCTGACTTTGTGGAGCTCTCTGAGGCAGGCAAGAGGAGGTACATATAAATAATCTAAAATTTTATATAAAAATAGACATAGGTTTTAGTGTTGAAGAAGAGTCAAAATTCAGGTGATGGATTGAAGAATTTACTCATTGAATCTTCAGATCAGGACGAAATTTGATTAAATCTGATTTGTATCTAAATTTATGCCTATTCTCTATTTCATTAGAGTAATTATAGGAAAATGAACAGATCTTAAGACCCGTTCTTTCATAATAAATAAGACAGTATTTTGCAACCTATGTGCATAGCTGTTAATACTGTGAAAAGAATTCTGAATTGCTTTGCCCAAGTTTCAGATTTGGGATCACAAATGATTACTGGGACAGATGCTCTGTCCTGTTTCCCAGCTGTGTGGCAGTGGAGCTGAACTCCAGTCTGTCAGCTGAGGAAAGTCACCTGTCCAGAAGGGCACACAGCAACACCCTAGTCACAGTCATCAGGACGCATCATACCTCAAACAGAACATCCAGAAGTTTGGCTTGGTTTGGAAAATGTTTCATTCCCTCACCTCAAAGCCTTGTTGCCACTGAACTGACCTTTGCCTCAGTGCTTTTACAGGTTACTGGCTATCTGTGTGTATGTATATATATGTGTGTATCAATATATACACAAAACATATGTGCTGTGTAAACAGACATTCTGCTGCTGATTTTGGTTCATGTGCAATAGTATTTTGACTGAAACTACAACTGATTTCAGACTCAGGAGAAAAAGCATCCTTCTAGAGAAGTTAGTGTGCTTTTAACAACCTGTTTCTGGTGGGCTGCCTGCCACACCTAGCTGTCTTCCAGAATAAAGTAGTGGAGGAAACAGCTCCCTTTCCCTCCTTTTCCAAGAACAAAAGAACTCAGTTTGGAGCAGGTATGCTTCTGAGATCACTGGGGCCATTAATCACCTTGTCTTGCTTGAAAATGCTTGCTTAAAAGCCTAAGAGCACATTTGCTGGTCAGAGACTAGAGCTGGCACTTGGATTCCCAGTTTCAGATAACAAGTCAAGAGAAAGAAGTCTGTGAAGGACCTTGAAAGTCAAAGTGAGTTATGTGTGTTTTATGTGACAAAAAAAAGACAGTCAGGATTCATGGAGGTGGTGACACAATCCAAAGGACAGAACAAGATAATGATGTGAGCAAACATCAAAAGGTTATGTTTGCTGGTGCTGGAAGAAAGGACATGGCAGCAGGGAGGGTATGAGACACGGAGATCCTCAGCTGATTTTAAGATGGTTGGAATAATAGACTTTGCACCCAATATTTTCTAAACACCAGTGCTGGTGCTGAATAGTATTTGGTTCTTTGCCCTATTTCATTTCAGAACTGCCCTTCTGACTCCGTTGCTCTTTGGTTTTTTTCAGTTTCAGCTTCTCTTGTAGGAGTTCTAACCTATCCTTCAGTTAGATTTTATTATTCTCTAGAACTAAATCTTACCACACCTTCAAACCACACTTCTTAGGATGTTACTACTTGGCATTACTGTACAGAATCACATTCTTAGGCATCATCTTCTGTTCAAGGCAGAAATCCTTAGTATTCCTTCATTTACTGTTCCATTACTTTCTTCTGTATTCCCACACAAATGACATGTAGGAGGGACATTCAAAATCATGAGTTCATTTAGCAAGTTTTGCAAATACCTCTAAATTACTTCCTCCTTCCCATTCAAATGCTGAGAAGGACATAGAAATACTGTCACTTGAGAAGGAGCTACTTGCTTTAATGACTGTAATCTGGACCAGGAATACTGGAGGTAAGTCAGTTACTTAATTGGAAGTTCATGAACCTTGCAACAGTGGTCCTGTTCCTTCTTGAAGTGCCCTAACCTTTGCTATCATGTTTCTTCTGCAAGCTGCCTTATTAGATAAGATCCTGCTTTAAATCCTTGATGGATTTAATGAAACAAGTAAAGTGCTGCAAGTAGATGTGAACTCTTGACATATCTAGTTTCTACTTAAATTGACTATTTTGGTTCACTCTGCTAATGTTACCTCCTGCAGTAAGATGACATGCAGGATGGTATTCCTAAGTGTCTTTGCTAAAATTGGGCAAAGTAGCTTGCAGTTCCAAAGTAATTTTTAAACTTCAGAAGAGCAGCTGAAGAGATACTTGCACAGATACCCCTAGGAGAAAAATTGTAGGTACCTGTGTATACAATTTAAAGTGTCATGTCTTTATTTTGCCCATTTAATGATAAAGACAAAGCCAGAGACACACAAACTGACAAACACTCTGTCAGCGCTGCCCACAGTGACCAACCAGCCCTTATAAACTTCCTTACTGCTTAGGTATTGGTTGACATCTCCAATGAAAGCTGACACTATAGGGCCATTTGTAAGTAATTCATTTTGCAGTGAGTCAGGGTAAAATCCATGACACACAAATTTCAGAAGCCTCTGTGACCTGTGAGAATTGTCAGTAGAAAAGATTGCTCTGTCCTCTTTGAAATAGCTGCACAGCAAACCCAAGGAAAGTCACAGCCCTTCCCCAGAGGGGGCCTGGATGGGTCTCCTCCCATCTTCTTGGCTGCTCTATGCAAGAAAAACTTTTGAGACAATTTCTTTCTTTATCAAATGTGCCCAATAGATTCAAACATGGAGGGGCCAACTGCCACATATGCATATGCAAAAGGACATTTTGTTCTGCTAGGCAAAATGACACGTCAGGTATTAAAAATCAAAATGACCTTTATAAAGAACAGAAAAATATGAGCCTGCCCACCTGAAATTTCATGATTGCAAATATGTTTCTATCTTTTATAAGATTATAAAGACACTTCTTCTGTGGCCTTATTGTTTTGCTAAAATTTATGAATAAAGACAGTAATAATACAACTTCTGCAGATACGAGCTGAACACAAAGCATGAGATTATGCATTTAATTGATGGCATATAATAAAGAGTAGTTGTTTGCTTAGTAGTTGTTTGAAACTGGTAAATTCCTATTCTTTTTTAGTGAGATTTTAAATGACTCTCATTTCCCCCCTGCCTGGTTCTCCTCTAAGGAAATAAAATTATTGATGTTCTTTAGAAGAGATTGATAATAGACAGATCTTTCTAGATCAGTGTTTCAGGATATGATACTTTCCAATACAGATATTTTTTAATAATAAAAATAATAAAATCAGAGCAGATTTTTATGAAAGCACATACGAAATTGTGATTGAAATGCTTTATTTTTTGTGAGAGTCATCTATTTTTTACTTTTTCATAAAAATATTCTAACTATTTGCATCCGCATAAGGCCATTAAGAAAGAGGAATGAATATCAGTAGCTACACTCTTCCCTATTACAAGCCCCTCCAGGCTGCTATTTGACCCTCCAATCTGGCAGACCAACTCTTTTATAGCTTTTTACTCATGACATTGGTGTGGGAGGTTTCTCAGGCCAGGGCCCAATGTGTCTGAGCAGCTGTTCTTCTAGGGATCACTGATGATCTTTGTGTGAAAAAAGGTGATTCACTAGAAGATTAAGTGTATATTTGCCCTACATACAAGTCACATAACTGACATCTATCCCTTTGTTTATTCTGGCAGACCTATGAAGAGATGTTGATAGGTTTCACCTCAGATACTTCAGTGGCTCCCCAGTGTCTTGCTTTGTCCAGCCAGGCCAGGATGAGTTCCCACAGGGTCTTTATGGAGTGTAACATAGCCCTGAGGCTAACACTGCTACTAGTGTTGCCTCGCAAAAGTATTCAGTCAATGAGTGGAGTCCAGTGGCTCAAGCCACTAAAGTACTTCGTGGCCTTTGGCAGCTTCTTCTTTTCATCTTTACATTGGAATAGAGAAACTAGTCCTAGGAGAAGGCAATGTAGAGTGCTGCCAGCGTTTGGTCCAAGCAATGACTTACGATAAGCAGTCACTGTGCATAATGAATGCAGCATCTCTGGGGACTGGGAGATGGGTCTCATATCCATGTGCAAATCCCAACTGTCCTGCTAGGGGAGTTGAGCATCCTTTTTTCTCCATCTCTCACTTTAAACCCCTGAACATTTCACATTTTTCTTCAGTAACTCACCAGCTTCAACTTTTGGAGGACAAAGAATCTCCAGGACCTAGTTAGTAGCATATGAACCTTAGCAGGCAAAAGTCTTATATCTGAACACTCTTTGGCTGGACAGCTGCAAGGTCTCACATATGCAGAGTGTCCCAGCAAAACTTTTTAAAGAACAATGGCAAAAACTGCTTTAGAGAAGGTTTTGTCCTGCACTTTGTATTAGTTTTGCACAAAAAAAAAAAAAAAAAAAAGCTTACTATATGGCTGCTTCTTGGGTCTACCAAGAAATACAGTAAAATTCTGAGCATAGGGTATGTTTATTAATTTGCACACTGTTGAAGCATTAGGTGCCAGAGTAGCTGTCAGTCCACATATGAAGGCTTCTCTATTTTCTTTGCAGATTTTTTTAAAATTTAATTTTTGTACTTCTGCAGCTATATTTAGCTAAGATTTCTTTGATGTTTAGCTGCAAACATCAAATATATGAGAAGAAAATTTATCTTTGATCTGATAGTAAATAATCTTACCTACTAGAACTGCAATTGCATTTTTTCAAGGTATTACAAGTTATTACTTAATGGATTTTATCTTCTATATGTCTAGTCAAGGTGTGCATTTAAAGTTGTTTGCATCATGAATAAAGTTGAGATATTAGCACCCATTTTTGGGTACAACCTCTGTCTTCTGAGCATAGTCCCAGTGAAAGTCTTTAAGCAGAAAAGCTATTTCAGGGTTTCTAGGAGTGTTCTGCTCCACTTTCCAGTGGTGAGCTCTGAATGTGTAATGAATTTCAAGAATATGCACACTGGGATCATTTGTAGAAAATGGTTTCTCTGTAACAATAACACAAACAGTTGACATTTTCACCTCTATAAACACTGGGGTTTAGCTTTTCTGTTCCTAGTTTTTTCAGGGTTGCACTACATTTAAAGGTTTTCCACAGTAAGTTAGGAATGTGGATTCACTTGTTACCATCTAGGCTAGAACTGACAGATCTGATCTATTATTGCCTTCTGTATTCAAAAGAAAAAAACAGAAGACACAGGAATTGGTGTGCTTTTCTGGAAAAAGTTGCTTTTATGTTTGCATATAAATTCTACATGTCTCCTGAGAGATACTGCACTGAAGATTACCAGCTACACTTCTTCTAATAGAAAATATGGATACTGGCAAATTATAGAAATACATTAAAATCTCTGATAATTTCTTAAGTTTATAAAAGGTTATTCTTATATTAGTCTCAGTAAGCAGCATGGTCTTAAGCCTGTCCTGACAAATCAATTGGTTTTAAGGACTGTGAAGAAATTACAGCCTTCCTTGCCCTACTAGCCTTGACGTTTCATCCTAGTTCTTTTCACTCCTTTCCTCTTTTCTTCCTTTGAGCTATTCCAGTGTTACTCCATATTCTCTTCAGACTTCAAGGGAAGGTCAGTATCTGTCAAATTTAAATTTTGCCTTGGGAGACTCACCAATCTGCTGGAATTTCACAGTGAGTCTGGAGCTGATAAATAAGCTTAGGTCAAACTTTCAATCCTGGATTACTCCCAGCAGGCTGTGCCACATTTGTGCAGACAGATCAGATCAGATTTTCATTCTTTACTGGAGCCTTGAGTTTCAGCAAGCACATCATTCAAGTGAGTTCATACAAAAGCATGGCAATAATCACCTAAGGAAAGATAGTACACACTATGCACGAGCCCTGCATGCTACTGTTTTAAAGGAAGCAATTACAACTGGAGTTCAACACTGTTTTATAGAAAGGTTGGGGGTCAGTGACCCCCATGAAAGAGAATGAGATTGAATAAATGTTTAATTATAATTCGGGTCTTTAGGAGGGTTACCTGGTACTGACATGTACAGTGATTTATGCAGTGCATGGCATAACAAACCCCAGACATAAATTTACTTCTCAGACACTTAGCAACATAGCAATGAGAGATCATGTTATTGCCAGCAGAATTGCCACATTGGGATGGCAACATTTATTGTCTCAGCTTGCAATTAAAAAAGTTAATACGAACATATATAGAAACACAAATATGCATATTAAAGCACATAGTTTCAGTGAAATCCATGATTTTTAGAAGTCTCTAGTATCTTTTATAATGATTTTATTTACTTGTTTAAGGTCACAGCAAACTATTAAGCAACAGTTACACGTGCCTTTCTTTCTAATTTATAGATCCCATACCCAGAGAGAGAAGAAGAGATGGAGAGAGGCAAAGAGATTCAAACTCAGATAATTATAACAACATGTAAACTGAAGGATTTAATTCTCTTGGATGATTTTCAAGGACCTGGTGTAGCTGGCTCAGAAAATGGAGTACAAAAAAATAGAATAATGTTTTTCATTTCCCTCTTACATTCAAAACTCATAAGGAAAATCCAGAAGAGAAGCAGAGAAGGTTCAGCTGTCTGACCTGGCTGGAAAGACAATTGTGCAGATGGGATCCAGTGTTTCTTCTTTACACATGGAGATAGAGGGAACCACTGGGCTTACTGGGTTCCTTATCAGCAAGTCTGAAATCTGTTGCTTGGCAGCTCCCTTTTTATGTGCACAGCTTTTTTGTTGCACCACTTTGAGCCTTTATCATTACCAGTCCCAACACCAAACCCTTCAGGCACTGAGATATTCCCCACATGTAGTTTCTTTGCATATCACAGTCCTGACACTCCTGCCACATGTGGTGGAAATCTCACTAGAGGTAAATATAAAAAAGAAAAAATAGTGATTCAGATTGTGACTAATCTTGAAGCATTTATCTAGGATGAGGCAGCTAACTTGAGTTGATTATTAATTAGTCACATCTGTTTCTGCAATAGGTGGGTCCAGCAGAGGTCTCCAACAATCAGATCCACGAGGCAACTTTCATGCCTGCTTGCCTCCAGTATTTTGGTTAAGTTTATGCCATCTCTCATTTCTCTGACACAAAATGATTGTATCTCAAAACTGAAAATTCCATCTGCTGAATGGGAAAGTGAATCATAAAGTAATGTCTGTCAATGCTATTGCTCTTGTCCATACTCAGGGAGGGAACTGCCATTCAAAAAGTACTGTTGCCTAGAGAACTCCAGAAAGGCTGTTAGTTTCTGTCAGAATTCTTTGCAGTAAAAGTTAGTAGCAACAGAGGAAAAGCAGTTGGTATTGCCACGAGTCCCACGCAAGCAGCCCATTGGGACCCCTATTTTCACAGGGGTATATGGCCAGGCACGTTCATGGAGTGACTCTCATTGACTTCAGAAAACTTGGATCAAGCCTGAGGGCTGTGCACAACTTCCCTGATGGTCAGTTTTCCACAGAGCTCTTTGGAGGAGAGAAGCAGACTGGTACAAGACAACGCAAGGCTGTCCCAGGGACGTCACTGCTAAAGCTTAGACACTATACTTCAAACAGCTCCACGATGGAATACAGATCCCACTCTATGATCACTTCCTTTGGTGACTCACTTGTAGCAACAGCTCATTAGTTTGTCCAATATTTTCCATTTTTTGCACCCCTAGTCTCTCTGGCTCTTCTCACTTGCACACATCTACCCAGACACATTCCCACAGAGCCAGGCACGAGGCTGCTGTGAGCTGGGGGAGCTGGTGGTGAGGAGAAGGTGCCATGACCATGTGTCAGAGTGGGACAATCTTTTCCCTGCTCCTGGCAGGCAGGAGTGTCTGGCACAGGGGGGCAAGATGCCAGGAGTGGGCACCACACCAAGACTGTCTGGGATGTCAGCAGTGTGCTGGGTCATCAGGCAAATACCCTAGAGTTGCAGGGGTAGTATCACCTAATTAATCTGTTTCAAAAAAAGCAAAACCCCTAAATAATTCATTACCATACTACAGAACTAGAGAAAGAGTCCACAGGATTCAAAGTAAAGGAGCTCAAACCAAAGAAACCAGTAAGTAGTGGAGATCAGCTGGGAAATAGACCCTTCTGCAAACACAAGATGAAGGAGAAATCTGACAATTTAATATTTTATTCTGGGGCTTCAGGAAACCTACCTAGTGCCTGACATCTAAAATATTAAAAAACTTAAGGGATTTCAGATAAAACAGCAAAATATTATCAGTGAAATTTTTGTCAGAATATCAAAGTTTCTTTTTAATAAAATCCTTGACACTGCAGTATTTTTATGATTTTTCAGTGACCTAGTCTCTACCCTTGGATTTTTTCTTCTGATCCATATCTGGGAAGAGGTGAGAAAAACTCTACATTCACCACAATGCTCACAAAATTTTGAATATTGTCATCCCAAGTTAAAATATATTAATTGTCCTAAGTTATCTCACTGAATTCAGAAAGGTACTTCACATACCTTATATATGTCTGAATGCTCCAACTGAATGTCAGAGCATGCACTCCTTCCCAGCCCTTCACCTGATCCAGGCTGTGATAAGGGCTATGGTATGATATGCAGAGGTGTTCCAGAAACCCCACAGGGCACTGTCTGCTCACTGCTTCCAACAGTCTATCTAAATACCCGGCTACAAGATTGTGAGATACACTCATAAAGCACTTACTTTTCAGGGACAACAGCTTGCTTAAATGCCTTATTGCTTTTCCTAAGTTACTGTTCTAGAATTCGTTGTCAGGAGACAGAATCTGAGGATTGAGTTTTCAAGGATTCATTAAACAAGCTGTAAAACAAAACAAAACACAAAACAAAACAGAATAAAACAGCTAGCTATTAAAAAACATTTAGAAGTAGATTCCAGGGGAAAATGCTACCCTGCTACAAGAACAGCATTTCCAAACTGTTTTTAGACACAAGATCAATGCTGGCCAATTAGACCATGCTTGATATTTGGAAAATAAAATTGTTTTGTCGTCCTTTACAATGAGTATCTAATGCACAGACGAATGACCTATACCCTCATGTTTGCTCTTATGCCAAGCTGTCAGACAAAGCGCTACAGTAGAAACAGAAAAGTACCAGATTTCCTTTTTGCCTGGTTTTAAGACAAGTACATAAAGAACCCCCCAAAAAAATCCTTTTTAAGTTTTCTTAAGATTAATGAGAAAATAGCTTAGCACATGGAAAATTAGTTTGCAGGCCCTGATAGATACTGGAGCAATTTCTTTTACCTGATGGAAAGCTTTCTTCATTAGTATTCTTAGTATAAATTTTATTTCTTAGTATTTTCTCTCTTTTATTTTATGTTGAAAAATGATGGTAAGGTGAGGGAATCATACTATCTTTGGTAGGGCATTATTAACCTGGACTTTGGGAAGCTGCAGTTCAGTCATTGAGCCATCTCTCATCTGTTCACGGAGCTGATGATTCAGCCAGCTAAGCCTCCTGCCAGGGCTGGGGCAGTTTTTGCATCCCCAGCACCCCTAGTACAAAGCAGAGGACAAGCAGCACAGGCTTCAGTGCTTCACTCATGAAGTGCTGAATGAGGGATGTGTTTTGTCTTGAACATGGGTGGACCTGAGGCAGGACTTGGCTGCCCCAGAGTGGCAGAAGTTCCCACCCCTGTGGCCAGGGGTGTCTTTTATCATTCCATCTCAGTCTTGTGTGAAAGAAATCTGCTGGCAAGAGCAACAGGTCATAGACACCTCACCCTTCCTCACCTCTGCCAAAAGAGATGCCTGGTCCACATCATGTCCCTGGTAGCCCTGGAGTCACAGGCCAGCAGGAAATCCAGCTGAAAAAACCAAATTGGCACCTACAGTGCCAATCACAGAGTCACAATGCACCAATAGAACCATAAAGGCAGGAATAAGCATGATCCCTTTGCCCTTTTAATTTTGATTGCTGATCCCTGAAAGGCATTTTCTCTTTTTTCCCTCTGTTTCCCAGGTTTCTATTCAGTCCCCCCTTCACAAGTCTGTTTTATCTTTCTGTTTCTGTGTTTTTTTCCACCTTCCTGAAAAGAGCCTGCAGACCTTTCAACAGTATTGTTAGATACCTAAAGCCATGGGAAATCTCAATTACTTCTTATTTTACTCAAAGCTGGTTCATTTTACTCTCTTTCTGCTGATAATTCGGTTCAAGACATGTGAGGGAGTCTGCCATACTTTCTGCAGTGACCTGAAGCAAAGCCACAGGGACTTAAAAGGAAAATGTAAAAATTAGCTAATGGCAAAGACCTCTCTGAAGAAGTATGATTCTGCTTGCCAAATTCCTACCAAGCAGATCACTTGGACTGGTTTGCATTATTGTCATTTTGCACAGTCTCCTATCCCAGAACAGACATCCTGAAGCTCTGATGAAGAAAGATTTCAGCTCCATGTTTTTGAAGTGGACAGCTGTGAACAGGACAGCTCTAATGGGACTGTGGAACAATGTGCAGAGGCAAACTCCACGAGCCTTACTCTGAACCTCTGCAGAGCTGCAGACCGATGGCCTTGTTTGCTCAGCAAGAATGCAGTCAGTCCTTAACACCAGAGTAAGGCACCGTCTCTGCAAAGGACTGACTGTTTCTGGCCCATTTTTTATTAACATGGCACGCTGATTTCCCAGTCCATACCCTTCTGTTTTCTTTCTGTTCTGAAGGCACAAGTTCAGGCCATTCAGCACCTCCTTCCATCACTGTAAACGCTCATTTTCTGCCTCACTTTCGTGACATCAACGACGACAGACACCCATCCCCTTCTTCTGAAGGGGCCTCACTTCAGAAATATGACCAGACCTTGAAAAAGTGTCAAGTGTAGTGAAGGGAGCCCAGCTCGTGTCCTGAGTGTTTCCGCGACGGTGAATCCGCCGGTGCCGGCCCAGCCCGGCCGCCCTCGCTCGCTGCCCCCAATCCCGCAGCCTGTCCTGCCCTCTAGTGCCGGCCGGTGCCTCCTGTGCCTCCTCTCCCGCTGAACCACCACACTCCCTGGGGCTCTGCACCGGGACGAGGCGCCAGAAACATAAGGAAGCCTCGCAGCAGAGCCCAGGGTGCACCGCTGTGAGCCCCTGAGCGATGCTGTGAACCCTGGTCCAGGAGGACTGTGGAGTCTCCATCCCTGAAACCATTCAAAAACCTGAGTGGACGTGGTCCTGGGAAACCTGCACTGCCAGGTACTGCTTCAGCAGGGGGACTGAGATGATCTGAAGAGATCACATCCAACCTAAATGATTCTGTTTTGCCTGGGCTTAAGCATGGTTAAATTTATCAAAATCTATTAAAAATAATTTCTATAATTCCATTCAATTGAAAAAAATCTATCAGCAGCACTTGTATATTTTTAAATGCCTTTGACTTGTTGTGCATGCTTGTATATTTTTGAGACACTCCTTTTAGCTTTAGACTTGGTGAAGTATGAGGAAGCTTTTAATGTCTTTTCTTGGTTTCTCTGGTTTATTTTGAGCTTTGTACAATAGACACCAGTAGGATCATGAATTTTAGTGCAGAAAATAACATTTTGCCTTTGCCTTTTTAGTGCAGAAAATCAACTATATTTGCCAAATAGTTTATTTGGGTGTCTGGGTTGGTTTGTTTGTTTTTGTTTGGGGGTTTTTTGGCTTTTTTCTTTTAATTCTGGGCTTAATTAATGAGGTGCTTTCATCATTGATGCCTGCAGTATCTTCCTCATGGGCTACAGTTGAAATCATTGTAGAAAGAGGTAACTCTTCAGCCTCATCTCTCTATGCTGAGGCAGAACAGTACCTTCCAGCTAGATGTGAGCAATCATACTTTTTTCTTCAAGAAAAAAACCCCACACCCAGAATAGATGGATACAACCTGTAGACCAGACTATTTGGGTCTTGTTGAATAGATATTATATTTCTTTCTTTTTCCCCCTCATATGTCAGAAATTGGGCACATCTGGGGATATGATGACAGGTTTGATGTATCACCAGTGTTTTGGTGAGACACAAGCAATTTCCAGTGCTGTCAACTGAGCACATCAGTTTGAACTATTTCGAATCTGTATGCAGTGTAATAACCTGTGAAACAACCACTATAAAGCCATAAAATTATACAACATTACACCAAAGTCAAGTTTGTAATAAGGAATTTTTGTTGTTTACAGACATTTACGAAAAGCATTACTCTCAAAAACAGGTCACAAAGTGCTCAGTAAACCTATATTGCTTTTCTCTGAAAACAAAGTAAATTGGTGCCCATGAGGAGTGAGTAAACACATATGCAAGATGATTAACCACATAAATAATTTGTATCATTCTTTGCACTTTTCATCAACCATAAAATTTATATCTAGCTAGTCTTGCTTGCATGTGATCAGTGGCAAAAATTACCTCATTATCACAGGAGACAAGGTTATGTGTTCATTTCAGTGAAAAAGTGTATTATGGTCATTTGTTCCTGCTTTGGTTACTTATGATCCAAATGCAGCCAGGGCCATACTGAACCAGAGGAAACATGTAGAATTGCATTTGGTAGCTCCTCTGACTTTTCTAGTTACTTTATCTTTACTATCAAATTTTTATAATAACTCTGTGAGACAAAGTGCCCACTCTGTGTTCATTATTACAGCAGCATTATGGTGAGATAGATGCTTATCCATTTCTACAATTTAATTGTATCAAATAAATTTTTTAACTCCGCAGCTTCTTTTTCACATGGAACAGCACAAAGACAATATTTAATACATTGAAAAATTGGGATGTTTATTTCAAACTGTGAGTTATCACTCCAGTCTGCAGAACTGGTGTCTGCTAGAAGTTTAATGCTTTCTCGTAAGGACAGACACTGGTCTTCAAGACTATGCCTGACATCTTTCTACCACTGCTGAACACTTAGTATAGAAGGCCACTAAGGAATCCTGTCTTTGTTGTTTCACCTTAATTAATCCTTCTTTTGGGAACATTACTTTCTACTACCTCAAGTGCTTCCTCCAGATGCTCAGAAAACAATTTGCATTGTCCTTGCATTGCTGGTGTGATCTCATCAGCTTCTGACTTCTTCTGAAGCAACAAATTCTGAAAGCTATTTCTAGGTAAATTAGGGACAAGAAAATAATAAGGAATAGTTAGCATGGCTTCACCAAGGGGAAGTCTTGCTTGACCAACTTGACAAAGTCCTACAATGACTTGAATGACTTGACAGATGAGGCAAGTGCAGTAGATATTGTCTGCGTGGACTTCAGTGAGGCCCTTGACAATGTCTCCCATAAGATCCTCATAGAAAATCTGTTGATATACAGGCTGGATGAGCAGACATTGAGGTAGACCAAAAACTGGCTGAATGGCCAGGTCCAGAGGGTGGTCTTCAGAAGCATAACACCTAGCTGGAAGCCAGTAACTGGTGTATGATGTGAGTCAATACTGCGTTCAGTCCTGTTTAACATCTTCATTAATGATCTGGATGATGGGGCAGTGTACCAACAGCAATTGTGCTGATGACTCAAAACGGGGAGGAGTGACTGAAACACCCAAGGGTTGTACTGCCATCCATCCAGAGGGACTTTGGCAAGCTGGAGAAATGGGCCAACAGAAATGTCATGAAGTTCAACAAGGAGAAGTATGAAGTGCTGCACCTGGGGAGGAACAACCCTCTGCACCACGGTATGATGGGGGCCATTGTAAGTAAAGGATTAATGACAATTGCAATTTATGCCTTAAACAAGTACTGGGTGGTGAAATCTGTTGCAGAAAACATCATGGGTGCCTATGCACACACTGCAAATGGAACAAAGTCTCAGATCTGGCCTTGCCAAGGCAGGACCAAAACCGATATTTTTCATCACAATCTTCCATTGCGACCCCCAGGGTGGATCCCCCACAAACAACGAATTGAGACCCAAGCAAGCGGAGTCGTAAAACACATACATTCTCTCACCTCTCATGCTAATGAAGGACTGTATAAAGAAACTCAGGGAATGAACTGGATAAGACCCCACCAGCAAGAAGCCCAGGAAACTGGAGAACCAATGGGCTGCTACTGGATCCATGGTGGCGATTATCTTCTGCTTGCAGTGTCTGTCTCCTACTCCCCTTCTCTCACTCTTTTTGTCTTTCTCTCTTGTTTCCCTATACAAAAAACTTTACAAAATAAAGCTGGCATTGTCGAACTACCATTTGGTCTCACTTGTACCTTAATTTGGGCAGAGGACTTTAAGATTGAATCATAACAGCCATTCCTCTGAAAATACCTAAAACTACGTGCAGTTAAGGACAGTGTGTTTCAAGGTCTTCCATGTTGTACATTTATAAACAGATGCCAATTTATAAGACTACTTTGCACTGCCTACCTAAGTTAAACCAATGACATATAATTAAAATCAGGAGCAATAATTTTCGAGTTCTTTCAGGCCCTTTATTAATCCCTGACCAAGACTAATGTACTTTTCAAAAAGATGGAATTTTGTGACTAAAAGTGGCCCAGAGAGTCTAATCACATCTGCCTGAAAATTCATGATTTGTGATAGAGTAATTATTGATCCCAGAAATCGGTATAAAAATACAATGTGAGATCAGCCTTGCTGACGTCCTGGAGAACATGAATCTGTTAAGAGAACATCCTTGGAATACACATGCCTTAATGACTCAGTTAGGGCTCACATCTCTGAAACCAAAGATAGAATTGGCAGAACTGTCTTAGCTATATGCTTTCTCCACCCAAAACCAAGATGTGAGGAAATAGGAGAAGAACCAATGTTCCCACAAAAGAAGTAGTAAGGCCATTACCTAGCAAGTCCTCTACTTCAGTGGTAAGCAAAGACAGAAAATTTATTCTACTACAAGGTAGCACATATACCTGTGATTACTGACTACAATATTAAAAGCAAAATGATTTGATCCACCCTTTGAGCAGCTATAAACAGAGATACCTGTTTATTTCATTGTTATGAGAAAGCTTAAAATTCTCTAGCTGACATAATGGAAACCACAGGTAGCATTTTGCATCTCTCTCTTAGGATTCTTGCAGTATTTTTATCAAGCCTGATTTTCACTGCAGTTCATGCCTGTTTTACATACTTGCAGCCACATGTCTCTGTATCCGTGAGTGTGTGCACCTGCCACACACAGAGGTGGAATTGCAAAGCCAGCCTGAAGATTCTGTTACTGTGTGGCACTGACCCACCAGTTGATGTGAAGACATTATTCCCAAAGCACTTGTTGCACAGTCCTGAAAATTGGCCCAGTGTCCCTGCCCTACAAAAGTGAGGGCACTGTTTTACTCTCTAAGGCAAAGTCCTGAGCACTTAAAATTTTACTAGAATGTCTGCTACTAAAAGCCAGCCAGAGCCTGGCATTAGGTTTTATGTCCTCTGAGAGCAAGGGCCATATATTTATTTCATGTGTCTGCAGTATCTAAGTACTTGCTTTGGCTGGGTAATGTCCCATGATTGAACGTGTTGCCACCATACATGCAGGTGAGTTTATGAGTGGCAAATAATTACCTCGGAAAAAATGAAGCCCCAAATCAATGTGACACTGCCAGAATAATTAAATGTCCATCAAATCGGTTATTTTCCTCTCTGTATCAGGCCAAGTGTTCTTCTGAACAGTATGCACAGATCTGTCCAGCTATCAGATGAATGATCCATTCCTCTTTCAAACCTAGTGATGATAATACTGAAAAAAGAACCTGAATCCCAGCTGAGATCAAAAACATGCTACAAAAAATTGGACCAGTGAGTCAGCACTTATCTTTTATACTCTAAATTAATTTCATACTAAAATGAATATAGTCAGGTGGGCAAAATAACAGGATCTCCGCATTTTTGTCTCTGAGGGAACAGTGACTCAGTAATGACCCTGCTTTCATCCGAGGCACAGATAAATCTGTAGCTGATGCTACGCAACGTAGATAGCTGAGTCAGAAATAAGGATCTGTATTTTGCAGCCAGAAGCTGATGAGATCACACCAGCATGCAAGGACAAGTTTCAAAATATCAAATAACTTTAGTATCACAAATAAGAAATTGAGAAATGCCTTCCAGGCAGCTCCATTAAAATGAGCTGGTCAATACTAGCATTTAAACACAGCTGTGCAAATGCTTGTGTTAACTTTAGCCTAAGACTTTGGTTCACATCATATCTGCACTCAACTGAAATCATGGTCATCCATTAAAATTAACAAAAAAAAAGAAGACATATTTGTATGGCACACTAATGTGAACAAAAATACCAGCCTTGGCTTAGTTGTACAGTAGCCATTAGTTACCATGAAACACAAGGAGTTTTATAAACAGTCATACAAAACCATATATAACAACTTCTGACTGAAAGAAATGAAAGTTTACATTCCCACTATACTACACAGAGTACTTAAACTTTGAGCACTTATGCACAAGCATTATCTGAGTAGAAAAACAGTTGCCAGAAATTGAATTTATCAAAGTGTCAGCAATTTTAGTATCCCTACACAGTTTATGGAGAGAGGGAGTGCCCTTTAGGATTGACCTAAGCTGCTGTGTGTCAAACACTGGGCTTTTGGTAGTGAGGAGAGCTAACTTCACTTGACAGCAATTGAGTTGCTGGATTCATGTTCCTCCCCATCACTTGCCATTGACTGCAACTCTTTCAATGCAACCATTTTATCTCAACTCAGAACTTCTGCTTTTAGTCTCCCTCTCACCAGGAGGGGATGGGGCAAGAGAGCAGCTTAAGCAAGATTGAATTTTCCAGCTATGTTTCAAAACAGCACTGCTATGCAGAATAATAATTTTCTTCTTGAGAATTATTGCTTTACTCAAAACTAGTGTATATGCTATGTCCTTAAGTATAAAACCCATGTTACAAATAATATTCCAAGTCTGGTCTAGAAGTACTAGTAATCTTCTCTCCCCTCCCTCTGCAAAAACCAGAACATGTATACAGGACATCAAGAATGGTATCTTGTCAGAAAAATTACAAGTGAGCAATTGCTCATTGAATTTTGGCAGGGTTTGGGGGTTTTTTGTGGTGTGGTTTTCTTTGGTTGTTTTTTTGTTTGGTTGGTTGGTTGGTTTATTTTTGGGGGGGTTGTGGGTTTTTTGGGTTTTTTGGTTTGGTTTTGTTTTGTGTTTGGTTTTTTGGTTTTTGGGTTTTTTTTCATTCTGGGACTTTACCATTTAATAATGATGAGCTGGCATTACGTCCCCCATATATTGGGATTCAGTGTTCATCCTTATATTTAGCTGTGTGTATGGTGGCAATACCTTCAATCACATGGCATTACCCAGCTGTAGGTAGTAGGTACTTAGGTACTGGGTACACATAAAATAAATATCTAGTCCTTGCCCTCAAAGGATGTACTACCTGGCTCAGGCTGCTTTTTAGTAGCAGACATTCTAGTAAAATTTTAAGTGCTCAGGACTTTGCCTTAGAGAATAAAGTTATGCCTTTCCTGTTGTAGGGATGTGTAGAATAGTTGCCTGTAGTTGATGAAACTGAAGGGAGTAGATAAAACTAGAGGCATACTAGAAGTGGGTAAGCTCAAAAAATGTAAATGTTTGCAGCAGCATTCAACACAAAGAGGTGTGAAGAAATATTTTTGGTCATGGTCAGCAAATTTCCAGCCCATTGCTTATCTCACTTTTAGTGTGAAATGCCACATTTTAAATAAACTTTGCTATAGTATTTTCAGAATAAAATACTTAAAAGTGTGTTAGTTGAACTGGGTTATCTTAGTGGTCTTCTGAAACCTTCATGATTTTATGATTCTATCTGCCTCCTTCTGAACAAGATCACAGAATCAGAGAATTGTTAGGATTGGAAGGGACCTCTAGAGGTCATCTAGTCCAACCCCCCTGTCAAGACAGGGTAGCCTAGAGCAGGTTACACAGAAACGCATCTGTGTGGGATTTGAATGCCTCCAGATGAAGACTCCTCGGCCTCCCTTGGGCANTTCGCCCCTGCCTCTGCCCGGCCGGACCGGGCTGGGCTCGGTGGGGGGCTCCGCTCTGGCTGGCGCCACATTCCTCCCTGCTTACGGGCAGTCTCAACGTAGGAGTTGCCAGGAGGCTCGATGGCAGCCCGGAGAGCAGCGCTCCCGACGGTCTGTGAACAGCACCGGCCGCCCGCTGTGACAGTTCATCATACGGAGAAGGGAGTGCGGGGATGGGCAGGCTGAGGCACTGTCAGCTCGTGTCCCGCTCTGTCCGTCCTCGCTNCCTGTCAAGACAGGTAGCCTAGAGCAGGTTACACAGAAACGCATCTGTATGGGATTTGAATGCCTCCAGATGAAGACTCCTCGGCCTCCCTTGGGCAGCCTGTTCCAGTCTCTGCCACCCAACCTGTAAAGAAGATGAGGGGAGAGTTGCTTGGATCTAACTGATGGAGCGTGTTTCTAGGAGCATTATTCCATCTAGCGTGGGAACAGGGATTGGGTGGAAGGGCATGGTGCTTATTCAGTGAAGTTCGGCCTCTCTCTGGAATGGCATCCTGACCCACAGCAGGACAGCTTTGAGCAAGTCCCTTGATTTGTGAAGTCGCTCGTGACAGTTAATTTCTACTTGTTTTATGTGCTGACGATTTGAGTTTCTGAACAGGCCTTGCAGTTCCTCACGTGGACACCAGTGAGAGGCAGAACTCGCTACAGAATAAGCTCACAGCATAGTCACCCATGAATGGGCGCTGGGCAGCCCGCACTTTCCACAGAACGAGATAAAAAAAAGGGGACGATTAGTGTCGCGTCCCCTTTATGCCGACGCTGCCATGCTCAGCGCCAGCGCCTCGGCAGGANGGTTAACCCGGCCTCTGCCGAGGTGCAGGCTCTGCCCTCTCCCTCCGGCCGAGTCTGGGATTTGGGGAGCAGTCTGGGATTTGGGGAGCAGGCTGGGTAGCCCTGGTCGTACTGGGCTGAGCATACTCCATGGCACAGCCAAGCGTGTGGGCTGAGATGTGGGGCGCGGGGAGATATAATCGGGTTGTGAGCTGCAAGCAGGGAGCAGATTAATGCGGATTTGAACTCCCTGCAGAGGGAATTGGCGGGGATGTGTTCAGGCGTTTGCAGTGAGTTTGTGTTTGGTATAAGCTTTCCTCCCCCGCATATGCACGTTGGATTTAATAGCACAAATGTAGACCTTTGCCTTTGCCTTTCAGAGGAACTTCTCATCACTACCGAGGTGTCGTCACTGATGCAGCTCCATGCAGTCATAAGACCCAGAGCAATAGAAACAGAACATAAACTGCATTTATAATGCACATCTGAATCACTGTAATAATGCAGGCAGACACAGGCAAATCCAGCTGAGATTGTGCCTTCTGAATATGCTGTGGTTTTCAGCTCCATTGTTTTTGGGGTCTTCTTGGGTCAGCCCTATTGTGCCATTTTCCTGTAGCCCTTCAGATGCCCTCTCCTACTTGATATGCCCTGTGCTAGGCACAGTGTATACAAGTAGTTAAATTTCCATGATGCAAGCAGAAACAAACCTTATAAACCTTGTCAGAGGCAGAAGAAAGACTCACTGGTGTTAGATGGCAGGGTTTAAAATGTAAAGCCTGAATTATCAGAAGAGCTTGCAAGGCTTTTCTCCTACAGGTTGAAGGACCAAAAAGTCATGGACTTGTGGTTCTGAAACTCCTGCTTAAGGTCCAGTAGGGCCAGGCTTCCAGATATGGTATGGCATGTTCTCTGCCAGTGAGTACTCATTTATCTGTGAGTAAATGAAAGTTACCTCTCATTTTTATCTCTCACACATATTTAAGTCTTTTTATCTGAGGAGAGAAAAAGGGAATAAAGATGAACCCCCCAACAATGGAGGAATTAGTTCTATTAGATAAGTTATATTTTCTCTAACTTTGGGAATAATTCTGAGTCAACATCCCTTTGCCACAATATAGATTGGTTTAAAATTTATCTGAACTGAGGAGTGGCCCTAGTAAAGCTGTAAAAAGTGCTTTTCTTCAGTTGCTTACCAGAAGACTCCAGCAGCAGTGGCAGATGATTACAGAAGTTTTCTTCATGGGACCTCTGTGCAGCCACGGAAGAAACATTCCAACCTGCTTCCATTTGCCAGGTCTCTCAGGGTGGGCAGGAAGAAAACCAGAGAGAGCTAGGCTGCACCTGGTTCTGGCCAAGCCACTATTTTTTGCTGTCATCAGAGGTAAACATTAACATTGGCATAGAACTCAAGTGCTGGAGCTTTTTTCCTAGAACTGTTGCATTTAATGTCAATTATTTAGCGTGATTTCTTGTATGGCTTTTTACCCTGTACAATGTCTTCCCTACCTCCCTTAAATCTGTGATTTTGTGCCTCAGTGAGTTTATTATTACTGTTTCTCCTTTCTTTGTTTATTAAAATAGAAAGTATGCTGTTATGTTTGGATTATCTGATCTGCTCTGTACACCAGTAGTTTTTGAAAGTGCAGTCAAGATAATTAATACTTGCTGAAGTCAAGGTGAAGTCTGTGAGTGACTGAATGTGAACACATACATGTTGATATTGACGGAGGTCATCTGATCTATGTGTTGCTTAGTTTCCAAGTTATGTAGAAGTCCTAGAAAATGGAGCTGCTGTAACTGTGACTAGGTATGTCTTTATAGTCTTTGCACTGCTGTTGCATTTCATGGAGAAAACACTTATTTTTTGTATCTGCATATTGTTGTTCTACATATGTCTGCATGTTGTTGCAGATTGGGTTTTTCTTCTGCTAACATCAATTTGTGTTGAATTCCCTTATAGATTTTGTGTAATAAAATTAGGTTTATATTCCAAGGTACTGATGTTTCCTTGAATTTCCATGAAACTTTGATGCTTGAGTATTGATACTTATTTCCTTGTAAGCTTAAAACTGTGGAAGAAAACAAAAGATATTAAATAAATAGAGGAAAAGCAGCCAGCAAAATAATACAACAGGACACAGTGAAATAATTAACCCTAAGTTCAGGAGACTGAGGTTCAACAAAGGCTTGCAGGCAGCCTGCCTAATAGCAGTTATATAATAGCAATAATTTGTTGCCTTTCAGCAGAGCCCTTCTTGCCCTCATTCCTCCCCCCTGATAAAATGTTTAGCACACCTTGTACTGTGCTGCAGGGGCTTGAGCACATGAGCTTATTGTTTCGCTGTTTATACCTCCCTTTTCCAAATGCCTGGAATTTCTGGTTCCCCAGCAACCCCAGGGGCGTCCAAATCCTGTACTTTGCACTATGCAATAATGTCTGTATGATCTGGAGTGGGTTTAGGGCTGAAAAGTCATGGTACTTTAACCTACCAAAAAAAAAAAAAAAAAACCAAAAGACAAAACTAAACAAACAAACAAAAAAAACCCCACAAAACAAAACAAACAAAAAACCACCACCAAAAAAAAAACCCAAAAAAAAAACCACCCCAAGGAATGAAATGTGCAGACTGTAGTACCTGAATTTCATAAGAGTGGGTCACAGGGAGCATTTCAGCCATGGTGATTTATGAATTTGGAACCAGTTATTGACTCTGTCTTGCTTCTATTTATCCTGTCTTCCCAGACATTATCCATGCAACACAAGACTGTGATCCCTGAAAACTGTAGGAATGAAAACTGATGTATTAAACAGACTTACCATGATCTGAGGTTTTCTGCATCCATTATCACTAGTTTTAGAAAATTATTGCCTTCACCTACACCGGGCATATCCATGTAAAATTGCAACAGTGGTATTATAATGCAGTGCTAGCATAATGCAGGAAGGGCTTGGCTGCTGAATGTTTTTTTCCTTTGTGGTAGGAAAGTATGTAGATTAGGGGGGCATCAGCTGAGTTAGGAAAGGAAAAGCATCATGAGAAGGTACTTTGTCTTTTCCTCATAGTTAAACTAAGTGTTCCATTTGGCAAGCAATAATATTCATGACAATAGCCATTAACTATGCTGTCATCTCTTTGGCATCAAAACTTTTTGTACAGAAATATAGATACATTTTATGAAAGAGGGGAAGTTAATAATACACCTTATGGAGCTTTCACAGTCTTGTGGTTTTTCCTCTCCCAGATCATCTCAAATTTCAGTCCTGCCCTCCAAAAATGGTAAGATGTTCATTTTGGAGCATAATGTTGGAAAAAAAAATCGTAAGTATATTGTTCCTGGTTAGATGTATAATGATCTCACATGATTGGATGCTGCTGTTCAGAAAGATCACTTCTTGAAATCAGATTTTCCAGAGACTGATTATGAGGGAGTTTAAGGCTCCATGCTTTGGACAGGGCCTTACCAAAATGATGTTAAAGGGGCTCATGATGTGTGTAAGAGACACATTTTTGAGTGACATCCTTAGCCTCACCCTGCTGCAGGTTGATCTGCTAAGGTCCTTGATAGAGCAGCCTGTAGATACCCAGCTGCACCTGATGTTGCAAGACCATGACACAATCATGCCTGGAACTTCTGCTAATGTCACCCTTCCAGGGCCATAATTTCCATCCACCTGTGAGAAATCTAGTATGCTTCCAGCATCAAGGAGTTTCAGGGACTGTTCACTTATTTGAGAGGACAAGAATTAATATTAATAATGAAAGTCTTTTGAGGAAAAAAAATGAAGATTAACCAGCAGTGTCATATGTCTGTATAGTTTTCAGAAAACAGTAGTGTTGGGGGAAACAAATACCCAGTTTGTAGAAGCACTGGAGACACAGAAATGTAAATAGTCTGCCTGGTCCTGGTTACTTCTCTCTCTAGTACACTTTACCTGACAAATTACGTGAAAAAAAGAACGTAAGCTTTAGTTTTCTAACTCAGTTATATTCTCATGAGATGAATTTGCTAATTCAGATTTTACTATCCCATAAGGTAAGTCTGCTAATTCAGGCTGCAATCATTGCAGACATATAAAGGCGTTGAAATCTTAATTGTGGTGTTGGAGTATAGATGTCATTAACAATAAAAGGGCTTGTGATGTAGACAAGTCTTTTATGGGAAGAGTTTAGATGTCCTCCAGAAGAGTCAAATACTGCATGTGTACTATGGCAGATGTAAGGGACAAAGGAGGTAAAAATGGCACGTTTAGTTTGAACAGAGCTCTTCAGGAAGCAGTCAGGAAGATCAAAAGACAAGCTAAGATGCTTGAAAAATAAGGCATGAACTGATATTGTCAGAAATCCATCAAATCACAGTGAAAAACAGAGCAAGATGAATTGCTGAATATTTGCAGATAAAGAGAGAGAAAAGGGCTGGATAATTTCCATGAATTAGCCACAGAAGTAGACTCAAAGTGAGAAAGGAAAGAGAGGCATTGTTAAAGGACAGAGATAACATTATAGTGGAGAATTTGGAAAAAGGAAAATGTCAGCTCCAAAACTGGCCCTTCTGGATAGAAGAATTAAGATAAGGCACATCAGAAAGATTGACTCAAGAGTGGATCAAGACAAAGACTGAGATGCTTCAAAAGAAATGCAGATATATTGGGGAAAAAATACTGTTACCTGAAATAACTATAATTTTAAAAGAGGAGAAACTTGGATTAAAGAATAATACTCATAAAAATTTACATGCTAATAATACCGGAATTTAGTTAATGAATCCTGGAAACTAAAGTAGGAGCCAGTTAGGACAAAAGGTAAATAATGTTATATTGTGTGTCTATACTATTACCTTAATCAGTCTGACTTTTATGTTAAGAACACTTAAGCTGGAAAAACCTGTTCATCTCTTGTACCAATATTAGCATAAAATAAATGTCTCACATCAATACCACATCCACAAGCCATTAAATACCTTGTAATCAAACAAAATATTTAGTTTGTTTCAAAGCCAATCTCAAAGCCATCCCATGTGTTTTATTAACACTAAAGGATGCCCTTTCATTTCTTATCTATCTTCTCAAGGAAAAATAATTCCTTTGTCATTAGGTAATTGCAGTCATGTGCTGCTGCTATTATATAAACTCTTCCTGGTATATAATGGTAGATCAATACAGCATAGCATTTAAGGAGGTTTGATGCTGGCATAGATATATATTAATATGTAGGTTGTAGAGCAGGTAGAGACAATAGACTTTGCTAATGCAAATTCCTTTCCTGAGTTCTGTCCCAGTTCTGACCATACCTAAGGCTGGCAGATAAGTTAGGGTCATTTTTACCAATACTGCCAAGCTAGAGGACACAAATTTATATGAAAGGCCTACCCTGAAGCCATTTAATAAAATCTTCTTTTCAAGTCTGTCATCATTCAGTGCTTAGAATTTTAACAAAGATCAAGATATGATTATCCCATATACATAATTCTGAGCTATCCACAACTACTACCTTATTCTTCTGTAAGGTAAAGTCATACAAGAGAAGTGTGAGGGATTTAAGCGTGATGTTGATTGTTGTTCACCTGAAAAGGAGATGACATATTTTTCAAAGAAGATTCAGTTTGTTTATCAGTTGAAGGAGTTCATTGGCAAAAACTATACAGCTAATGCATAAAAATGTCATCAAGCAGAAAGTCCAAAAAATGTTGAATTAAGCCTCATTTAAATTTGGGGTTATTCTGATAAAACTATTTTAAGAGGTATCTTAAAACACCTTGTTTATAATTATAAGACTGTATAAATTTTGAAATGTCACTGTGCATTTTTGCCCTTAATAAAGTTTAGACCAAGTCTTCATTATGTAATAGTCATATTAAAAAAATCCGTGGATTCTGAACTTGGCTCTATTGCAATTTTTTGCTAGGAACAATTACAGATTCTTCTAAAAGTAATTATAAAGACAGCTGGTATTTGTGTGTGTCTGAGGCTGCCTCTGGAATGTTATTGTAACTGGACAAATTATATAATTGAAAAAATAGTAATTTGCTAATGAAATTCCATATAGTTGCTGTCCAGAGTGACTTTCAGTTTTGTAGTAGCTTCTCAGGTGTGGAATAGTTCTGCTTTAGGTGGATCCTGAATAACCTTTTCCCCAGAACCCTTATTGTGGGGAAATGTCAGACTATTGTTGTACATCACTTGTTGTACATCACTTGTGAAGTCATGAGGCAGAGGGGGTGAGTTAACGAGGTCAGGGAGGGTACAGCTATATGCAATAAATGCCCTGTATTGCACAACTTGCAGTGCTGTTCAGAGCTCTGCCATTTGTAGCTGTTGTTTCTGCCAACACTATTGATCAGTCTTTTGCCTTGTGTGCACTCCAGTCCAAAATAGAGCTGTTACTGCCCAGAGGGGCTTTTGTCTTATCTCAGTCTCCATTATTCTGTGCAGCAAATAATTGATATGAATTGATGTCAACCACGTAGTTAACCACCTAGTCAACCACCCAGTCAATTGTCTTTTGGGATAGAGAAGGCTGTAGTTTGGCATGTAAGTTCCCTGTAACTTGCCACACATTCAGGCACAGCTCCCACCCTAGAGGAGTGTGCCATTTGACTGGCAAGGGGTCTGTGCTAGTGTAGGATCTCATGAGTCGCCCCTAGCTGTGGGAGGAAGTGAGCTGGTACAAGCTGATGAATCCATCTAGTCACACCAGCACTTGGTGTACATGCACAGCAGGCACAGCCTGGCTCTGCTCACAGTGAGAAGCTGCAGTCATGTGTGAACTATCCCCAGACATCTTCCTTCCCTCAGCTTCTCAATGAATCTGGTACACGTCTCAGGACCAGTCAAATGAAGCTTTGTGTTGTGGCTCACCTGTTCCTGGCTCTCGCTCCTATCAGCTACAGGTCTTTTTTTCATGTTCTATCTTTCCCTATCAAGAGCTGCTTAGTCCTTCACACCTCAAACTGTGTTGTGAGTTCTGCTCATCATGGTGGAACTATTAGCAATAATGTCTTGATGATAATGCAGTCAATGTGCTGCAAGGCTTCATCACAGATCAGCTTTTTATATTACCTTATAAATTAGCCCACGTTGGTTGTGAAAAGTCATCTTCTGTTAAATAGCCAGGTTTTGTACTTGTCTGGCAGAGAGGTAGGTACAAGAGCTTGGTACAGCTTTACTCTAGCAGAGAGCTTGATCCTGTATTTACCATATATCACTGTGAAAATTCATCAGAAATGATGGTTCTTTCCTTTTTTAGGGGATCATTTGTGTGTCTCCAATGACAAGGTGTTTCTAAATTAAGCAAACTCATTAATGATTTAAATCTTGGTTCTATTGAGGGATACAAAATGAAAGTGACACTTTTTTCCAGAGCTTTCTGATAAACAGCCTCAGCAATTTGTTCAGAGGTGTTCAGTAAGTAAATCATTAGCATGGACAGATCCTATTAATCCCTCTACAAAGGTGTATGAAAAAGCGCTGACTTTTGTAATCTAAATTGAGTCTGAGGACTGTTTTTGAGGGGGTTTTTGGATATCATCATACCTCATGGCCTAAGCAAGACAAGCAGGATGTGCTTCAAGATGCATCCTGTTTTAATGTTCCTTATAACAACAAAGTGCTTGAAAAAGCTTGACTGACCTTTACTCTACCTTGCATCTCATCAAGGAGACACTTCAAAATTAAGAACTGCTCTAGGACAGGAGAGACTTTCCAGGAATCTTCAAAGTCTGGGTTTCTGATTGCATCAGAGGTTTTAATAAACTCATTGAAGCAATGTAAATGTCTTAAGTTTTACTTCTTCCTTTTCCTGTCTCTCTATGGTGATAAATGCTATTGAAAAAAAAAATCTATTGTTTGCCTGAAAACTGCTTTTTGATTTCTTAAAATAAGAACTGGCAGTGTATGAATACTGTTAACACTGATGCTCTACCACAGAAGCTTTTCAGGTCATACACTGGATTCAGTGACAAGCAGCCTTTAATTCAGTTTGTCAGCAGGTTATGTCTGACCAAGATAACAAGTCTGAGAAGTGCTTGTTACCTTTTTAAACAGAAGCTGACTGGCCTTACTACTGCTGGCAAATCAGTTTGGATGCTTCCATACTGTCAAACCATCTCTGTGTCAAATGACAAGGGTCATATGAGCTATTTCTTCAAATAAAGCACAGTCTCCATGACTTTGCACAGTCAACCTCACTAGCTATTTTTATTCAGCACTGCAGCTATGCCAGTTGCCCTTCAATGTTATTTTGCATTCTGGAAGGAGGTTTCATAATTTTTTCCTCTGTGCATAGAAATTTCAGATGGTAGCTGTAACTGACTGCAATAATGCTTGGTTTTGACCACACCAAAAGAAAAACGTATTCAGCAGAGACATCATATGATGTCTTTCAGGAAAACATGCAATTTTTTAAGTTTACCTAGTAGTCTTAATTTCCAGTTGCAAGTTATCTGTACAAGCACAGAAAAGCGCTGTTGCCTTTTTATTCTTTTCTTTTTTTTACAGTACCCCGTATTCTAGGCTGGCTGTACACAGCTTTATCCTCACATTACCACTCTTCTGCCTGCATCCCTTTCTACAGGGTTTGCCCCCAGCACTGGCAACTGCAACACATCACTGACACTGAAAGAGCTATAGCAGCTTACACAGCACCATCATGGATCTTTTTCTGGGTCAATACATCACTGTGCTAAGTGTCTCCACTTCTGTGAACTTATTATTTAGGGGTTTTCACCATTTTTGTAACACACAATTTGCATGTTAAAATTAAACTTATTCAAAAAATGTCAGCTGTGCATTCTGACAAAGCCACGTACATAGTTTAACTGGTCAGCCAAGCCTGTTTCCCAGGGAATTGCTGACAGACAAAATCATGACTACCAAAATCATGTTCTTGGTAAAATCAGCTTTTGTAAGCAACTCTTTCTCCTCTAAACTCTGGCAACGAGATGTAATTAATTTCTGTGTCTAAATTCAGTTTGAGTTCCATTCTTTGAAGAATATTCAGCTCAAAACAAGTGGTGGGAAAGAGATTATATCCTGCTGCCAGTCCAGTATAGAAAGCCATTTAGAATTTAAAGGCAAACATAATTTCTGTAATGTTTTGATGTAAAAGAGCTGGTAGCTGCTCATCATTATTTGCAGTTGTTACCTGTAATAGCAGACAATTTGGTACACAATGTACAGTTATTTGTACATTTTGAAAGGCTTTTTACAATGAGCTGCATAATCAAACCAGTTTTGTGTAGTATATCAGTCCTGGGAAAATACTAATCCAATCAGAATCCTTAAGAAGGCTGACTAATGCTAATGCTAACTGAATAGGAGTTTTCAGAGTTGCATGTGAGAAACACCACGAAAAATGAAGAAATATGAAAATAGTAGTTACATTATTGAACTTTGCTTTCTGAGTTGAAAAGTCGATTTTGTGAGCTATGCAATAAATCAGAATATGATAAATTAGAAGTATTCAACTAACACTGTAACTTCCAATTTTGATTAGTTTAGAGCAGTCCAAATTTAAAGCATCTACTTTCTATTAATTCTTGTTGAAGACCAAGTCCTGCATTCTACCTGAAACTATGGTCTTCCTCTAGCTGTAAAGTAGAGATGAATCTCGATTCCTAATTTTTCCTCCATTTTCTACTTCTTCTGAAAAGTAAAAATTTACAGCTTGGACAGATATGAAAAATAAAAGGAACTTCGTAGAAGCATTTTACAATGCATGACTTTGTAAAGTGTACAAAACTCTGATGAGCTTCTAACAATAATCTTAATTTTAAATGAGTGCTAACTCCACATGCCCAAAGTAAGCATCTTAAAATGCTAAAAACTGAAAAAGTAATGAACTATTATTTTTTTTGCATTTTCCTGTGCTTTTTGAATATACTGTCACCCCACTGCTTGTTTCTGAAGATAATTAGCATTTGCCTCTGATAGCAGCAGGTAGTCAGTTGCACTTTACCTAAAACCATCTTTTCCAAAGACAATCTATGGCAAAGCTAACTTCTGTCACTGATGTGTGTTAATAATTTGTGGGGAGTGTTGCAGGGTGACACTAATATTTTCAGTTAGCCTGGTCGTTTGCAAGGTAGCTGCCTCCTAAGCAAGTAGAAGAGATATTCCGTGAAATCCACTCTAGGATGGAAAAGCATGTAGAAGATTTTCACAGAAAGGGATAGAGTGAAGAACAGAAAATATCCATTCCAACACGAAGCCTGAAACGTGCCTGGGATAACCAGTGATGTTAGCCACTGACAGGGGCTGAATTTTTCAATGACTTTCTGACTGGTTCAGCCAGCTCTGTACTGCTTTTCCTTTTCACACCACCCCAGGCCTTAATCTGCAGAGGACATTCTGGGGTCAATCTTTGACATGAGTAGAAGATGAAGCATTATCCCCAGTTTAAACTGTTTGTAAGATAACATATCTGAAATAGTTACCCCAGTACCTTGTGTCAAGGAGTGAGGAAGCTATCAGCAACTCCACAGGTCAACATTGAAAAAACTCCCGCGAAAGAACCTTTTCTTTATTTTTTCAGTCTGTGCTGAAAACAGTTTAGCTAGTCCTACAAGGCTGGCTTTACAGTTTGCTTTGATTGCATGTGCCAGTGAAAAGGTTGAACTGATTTGAACTTTGTGAGATGGATAGCAGCTGTTGTACTAAGCTGTTTAAGCCCACCAATTTGGGCTTAAACCTTGGCTGAGTAAATACAAAGCCTTAACCATACATAGTACCAGTAATGAGCTTTCATCTTTCAATTTCTGTGAACAGAATTTATTTTTAAATCAACAATATTTTACTGCTAGATTTTCCAATACCAAATTTTCCATTGCCAGATACTGAAGTATCTTACCAAAAAAAAAAAAAAAAAACAAAAAAACCCACCCTAAAAATAAAGCAGGTGAGTTTATTTTCATTTTTCATGAGTGAAGTTACTGTTCATCACTGCTGAATGCAGTACAGCTCTTTCCTCCCTAAAACAAAGTTTAAAAAAGTCCAGCATTGGAATCATGCAAAAATCTGAAAAATTATCTCTGTGTATGTGTGTGCATGTCTCATACGTGTCTGGAACAGGAGAAAGAAACATGAAGTGGATGAGAAGAAATGTAAACAAAACCAGCCTACGATAGTGTGTGCGCTTCCTGTTGGTTTCTGTAGTCTTTAAAGTCTAAAAATCAGCAAATGCATATAAGAATGGGAAAAGTTCCAGAGCATTCTTTCGGAAATCACGAGGTTGTTTCCTTATCACTGAGAAAGGCATCTAATGCTGACACAAGCAGGACACTAATGTTAATTTTTTACCCAGGTAGAAAGAATGAGGGAGCAGTTAATAGTGTAGAGAAAGAAACATTAGTTCTGAGACACAAGCTTGTTACAATTCAGAATTATACTCAACTCCAGAAAATCTGAAGGTCCTTTGCCCAGTATCTCAGCCTATCACAGAATTTCACAGTGAATGTAGAACCTTTCATTTAGTGGCAGCTTGATGTAGAAATATATAGCAAAAGAGATTTCTCAGTATCTTACTGTAAGTTTTTCCTAGACAGAAACACAAACAAACCAACGGATATTTTGTCAAAATAAAACTCAACTATTTTCCCAGGAACCAAAAAAGAGGTATGCATTATGTGACTATTTCATTGATTTATTAAGTATTTGCAAACCTTGGCAGGTTTCATTGCTGCTTTTAAACTACCTCTAATTCAGTGACAGATTCACAGGGCTGCTAGGATTGTCCAGTTCAATTTGCAGTATTTCATTAGAACCAGAGGCCTCAGGTGTAGGTTTGGATCAAAGGTTAGGGCTTGTATCCATCCTTCCTCTTTACACCCATTGATGGCAAACGACACAGATTCACATTAAGGTCTTTTGGGTAAAGCTACATGAAGGTCTTTTGTTACTAAGAGGGTTTGCTCTGCTATTTCCTGCTCCTTTGGATGTGAAACTTTAGCATGAGAAACAAACAAACAAACAAATCAGTATTTATTCTCTTGTGACATGACACTTGGAAGCTTTGCACAGTGCAGTCATTGAGGTTCAGCTACCATCTGACTCCCATCCTGGAGGCAGCTGAGAGCTCCTGTGGAAGCTCTCCTTGCTCACTGCTCTGCACACAGCTCTCAGTCCCTCTGTGTGCTTAGCATTGTTTTACCCATGAGCATTTTCATGACACTGTCTGTAGTTGGAGTAGAAATTTCTTTCAAGGGGTAAAAGAGGAGCTTGTCACCATTTCCTTGTAGCATGAGAAGCAGCATTCCTGTCTTCAAAGAGGATCTCATGTGAAGTAAATCTTAGAATGCCTATTACAGGGATATGTGGTTGAATACTGTTTTCAGTGCCTTCACTTTACACATTCAGCAAACAAAAGCAAAGTATGGCATGGTCTCTAGTAACAAAAATAGAATACCTCACAGTGTGCTGTTTTTGTTCATTTTGTTTGAGATTAAGAAGTTGTCACAGGAGTTCAAATCTGATTTCTTCCTATATTTTACATTTTGACCTGCAATGAACGTGAAAGGAATATGGTTGGTTGATTTTGGTGGGTTTTTTAAGTTCAGGTGATTGCATTGATCTACATTTAGCAGGAGAGATGGCATTAATAGACCCATCAGAGAACCTAACAGAATTACTTAGGTACATACAATTATTTATGTATATGAGCATTTGTATGCTAATAGTTGTCACCAAGGTAAATACTAAATTTTCTCACAGATCTATTTTCTGTTATTTCTTTCAGCTCAGTCCTTTTCCCATAGCTATCTGTTAGTATGTGTAATTAGGTACTCCTCTTTTTTTGTTTCAATTTCTCTCTTCTTTAGTTCGATTTCATAAATTGATTTCCTATCTTTTCTTTTGTTTTTGGAAAGATATAAAAGTTTACTTTGGAACTCTCTGTTCTGTCTTTTGAGAATTCCCTTTCACTCATGCTGCACTCATTTTAGTGTTCCTAAAACGGTAATATTTGGTGAGTCCAGATATGAGTATGTGCTACATAAACTATTTATGACTACAGCAGAGGAAAGCCTGTCATTTTCATCAGTCAGTGTACCAGTACAATAAAAATGCTTTATGTTCTAGCCAAATGTAACTTTTTGGTTCCTGAACTTACTGAGGATCTCAGAAGCAAGAACTTTTTGGATGCTAGTAACTTTTTAAAAGAGGAACCTATAACTTGCTGACCTTGATGGGCAGGAACTCTAGAGTTAACATTATCTCCTCTATCTTCCAAATAATGTTGGCACCTCTTGGCAGAGGAATAGTAAATGACATCCTTGTGACCAGCTGGAAGCTGATGGCTCTGATTATTTTATACACCAGTTTTAAATCCTTTGCATGTGCAGTGTTGTACTGTGTCAGACTGGCAAGCGGCTGCTGCTGCGGTTGCATTGCAATATGCTCACGTGCATCCTGGTAATAGACTTCCAGTGGGAGTTGATGTAAGTTACCACATGGCACAATGCCAGTTGCAGGAGGCAGTGGTTTTCAGTTATGAAGTGTATTTGCAGAAAGCTACATAGTGAGAAGTCAGGATGATGACCACGGATACATTCATGTGTGAGGAGGAAGGCACACTATCACATGAACGAGGAAATAGCACCTGAAATTGTAAAGAGCAGACATCTAAAGGCCAGGTTGTGAGACAGTTCAAAATATCATGGCAGCTACTGAACCAATACATTAACCTGGTATGAGAAGGCACATACAGAGATTTCCCTAAAGATGCAGGACTTAACTAAAATGTCCTTATTGACATTAATTTTACACTGCACAGGGCTTTATCATGTGGATGCAATTTCACTGAATCATGACAAATAGCTTTTGTCTGGAAAGAAAAGTTTACTCATGTAGTCAAGCTTGTTCATTGTTACAGTAGGGATTACTGAAATATGGTATATTTCTGAGTGTATATGTATATTTCAAAATGCATTAAAGTGGCTTGTATCAGCAATAGTTAGAACTTAGCAAGGAAGGCAGTCAGGCCTTTTTCCACTGCACTGACATGTCACAAACCTTGCCTTGCTAGTACTTACATTAGTTTCATTAGAAATTAGCAGTAAACCATCATTTTTGTAATACAAGAAAGGACTCTAACCTGACTGAGGGCCAAATATTACTATTATTTTCATAATTGCATTTAACTTTCACAGAATTGCTGGAATGAATCAGAACACTCCAGGGTTCTTCCGCATCTTGTTTAGCACTAAACAGTAACATGACTGTTAATGTTTAAAAAAAAAGTCTGCATATAGATTTTCAGAGTTGAAAATCTACCATAAAAACTAAAAGGTAGATTTACAACATAATCATTCAATGCACTTCTGCTGAAAATGTCTAGCAGGTTAAAGCCTGTGTGACATGTCATCACTTCTTAAGCCAGAGTACTACTAGAAACTGGTAAATTACTAAGGAAAAAAAAAGACTTTGATATGGAAGAATCTCTGCCATTTCCCATCTGTACTGACATTTTCTGTGCTTCACAAGTAATAATAATCACAATAAAAATGTATTTCAGGAAATTTCATAAAACATACACAAACAGGATGTGCCCTTCCTGTGCACAGAGTCAAGAACTGTTCTGTGACACGTAAAACTTCAAAACAGAATTGAAGTGGGGCCTAAGTCATGTAAAGGTTTTGTACTGTCCTTTGCCCACAAATGAGTACCATAAACAATGTGAAGGTATCTGAGTGAGTGAAGAGTTTGCACTTACTAAAGTTATTGATGCTGCTTCTGTTTGTATTTAATATGATTCAAAAGTACCATCAAATCTAGAAACACCAATTTGTTTACCATATTCAGATGTGATCTGACTCTAAGAAACTGGGGAGAGATGAAGAATAGTATCTGGTTTTATTAGTTTCTAAAAACCTTCACAGTATGTAGTACCGGTAGTGATGGAAAAGGGAGACAAGATTACACTGGCATCTTTTCTACCCAAAATGTTAATGTCAACCATGAGTAATCAAATGGCTACAGTAATTATCTAATCTCTTCCCTGTATTTGTATTGCTTGAAATGTATTTATAATGCCACAGGATTTGTGAACATGTGCTTTAGGAACTGCTCCTACACATTCTGTACATCCAAGTAGGCCTGACTGGTGTGCGTCATTCCACCGACTTCATCAAACTGTGGCAGAGAGGAGCAGCCTCACAGAGCATAGTTTGGATTTCTGTGAGAAGCCTGAACTGCTGCAGGCACTGAGCTGATGTGTATTGTGTCTTTCTGCTATTGCTAACATGCCTTGCAGCTTCACCCAAGTGCAGTGTTATTGACGGTACCATTTCTAGTATCCACCTTCCTCTCAGGGCTGGCTTATGGCCTTGTCTGAGGCACTGCATTCTGCTATAAAACTACAGTCACAGATTATGAGTCTGATGCAGGTGGGAGACAGAAAAGAAAGAGGCTGGAATCAACAAGCTCAAGTCAATGCCAGGCTCCTATTAGTCCCCTGGCAGGGGCTCAAGCCTGCAAGTATTACTGAATGATCAAGAAAAATAGGTATTTGATTTTAAGAGCACTGGACTTTCTATTTGTGGATGTATGTCTGTGTCCTTAGCGTGCATCACATATCCACTGATAAGAAAATGAAGATTGAAGTAATTAAAAATCCTAGTCCCTTGGTGATGCTGGTGATTGACTTGATTTCCCTGGTAAGAATCCTAAGATCTTTTAGGAAGCCTACTATGCCAAACATTGTGTTGTGTTTAATCCTGTACTTGTCCATTATATGGCGCTCCTGTTGACGTCAGTGGAAACTTGACTTGTGAGAGTACAGAAAAATCAGGCTGAATGGATTTTTTTCAATAGTGAAATTGAATAGAAGGAAACCACCTGAGAGGTACCAAAATCTTATTCCTTCTTACAACATAAAGGGATGTTTTCTGCTTTGTTCGTCGAGGGTTCTTACCTATACAAATTTGTGTATCTCTGCACGTAGTGAGTGTTGATATACTGGATTGCACAACTGGCAGATTTGAAAGTGACTGATGCAAAGTATCTATAATGAGCAAACAAGGAACGACTAATAAACGTGTAACATGCATTTCCATTTGTTGTTCTTCATCACACGCCACAGCCATTTCTAAATAACGTCTGTGTACACAGTTTTGCCATCACATTTTCATTTTGTGGTCGCTAAACCATATTGAAGTGTGCGAATGTGAGGACACACACTGTGTTAATCACTAATAAGCTTTAAATATTTTCTGCTTATATTTGAAAGGGTCTGAGAAATGCCTGTAATTTTTGTAAGCAATTTCCAGCTGGTTACTTTTGCTGTTACCAATAGTACCCATTACACAAATAGACTTTTCTCCCTCCTCTTAGAAATACAAACAAAAGACACAGATTTTACAGTGCTGAATGTAAATGATTAAGTCATTCTGGTATTATTATTCTAGATTTACAATGACCTCACTGAAAACAGAATCTAGACCCCTGTGGTTAAATCACAACAGAACAATATTAAAACCAGATTTGAATAAACCATCTTAATAAGAAAATGGGGTTAAGTTACAATGTCATTTCCATACCGAAAACTGCTCAGAGCTAGACACAGAAAAGCCCTCAAACAGGACCATCTGCAAGCGCACTCGGGCAGGAGCCGGCCCTCGGGGCCAGCCCGCCCCACCGCAGCGGCGGGCCGAGGGAAGC
>VXBB01015708.1:342080-465906 GCA_013399915.1 Illadopsis cleaveri | reverse complement strand
CCCCCCCCCCGCGGGGGCGGGCCGGGGGAAGCCGGCACGACACGGAACGGAGCCGCCGCTGGAAGGGGTGCCAAGGTCCGATCCCTCCTGCCCTGCCATCGGAGCGTTGCGCAACAGGAAAACATCTAAAATATGTACTGCACACTTTCGTTCTCGCTAGGCCAGCCTCCAGAGCGGTAGCTGAGCCGCACTCACAGTTAAGTGTGTAATGCCTCAATGGTGAGAATTACACGTAAGCGCAGCTCGACCTGCAGCTTCTCCGGAGGCGATCAGGAAAAACGCACTACGGAGCAATAAACGGTGACGTTCCCGTTCTTGAGGCCCCACCACAGCTCCTCTCCGCAACTCCGCCGATATTCGCCTCCCAACCCTGGCACCGATGACAAACCCTGGCTTACAGGCCCCTCCGGCACGGCCGAACTCCCCTGCCGGGCTGCCCTCTTCCCTCCTTTCCCTCCGCTCCCGGCAGAGAGCAGCACCCGACCGCCCTGCCACGGCGCGCACCGCACGTACACACACNCCGGACTGCCCAGCGCCACCCGCCTGCTGGGGGCGCTCTTCGCCGGGCCCGCCACAGCTCCGCGGCCGATCGCGGATTATAAGGGACCGCTCTCTCCGCCCCCAGCGGAGTCTCCCTCCGCCCTCGCTCTCACTCCCCACCCCTCCTCCGGCCGCAGAGAAGGGCATGGAGTTGGCGGGAGCCTATAAAAGCCCCTGAGAGCGCGCTGGGGCCACGGCACTGTGACAGTCTCCACGGGCAGAGGAGGACTGTGCACCATGTCCCACCACTGGGGATACGGCAGCCACGACGGTGAGTGCCCGGCGGTGCAGGACACCTACCGGCAGGTCCTCGGGAACCGCGCCCGGGACGTGCCCGCCGTTGCCCCGCGGAGCCCTTGCCCGGAGCGTCACTGAGCTCGGTGGCGCTTTTTTCTCCTAACCTTGAAATGCACCTGCGCCCGGGCAGCCTGTCCGGCGCTCCGCACGCTGTGCCGGAGCATCTCCTGCTTCCCTGCTGACATTCCTTTACTTCCGGAAGGGAACACAGGCACTACTCCGCAGGACGGGGTGGTCCCGGGGACTCCCCGGTACAGCCCCCTCCTCAGCCGGCGAGGCTGTGCGGCTGCTGGGTGCCTCGGTGCTCAGGTGGGATCTCCGCTCGCCTGTGCTGCCCGCTACCGCCAGCCCACACAAGTGGTACGCACTTAAAGGCTGATGCTGGTATTCGAACATCACGATTTCCAGGGGGAGGGTTATCGCTTGTATCCCTCGAACTTTGTGTCTTTTCCTACTGAGTCGCTTTCCGCTCTTACAGGACCCGCTCACTGGCATGAGCACTTTCCCATCGCCAATGGAGAGCGCCAGTCCCCAATTGACATCTGCCGCAAGTCCGCCAAGTACGACTCCTCTCTGAAGCCTCTGAGCTTCAGTTACGATGCCAGCACGGCCAGAAACATCGTCAACAACGGGCACTCCTTCAACGTGGAGTTCGATGATTCTTCCGACAAGTCAGGTGAGACCTCACCTTCGTGCGCAGAAAGGGAACGGCAGAAATTGCTACTAACACTCCTACTAAAACGTGTACTAAATCCGTAAGGGTTTTTTAGGGATGAAAACATACCAAAATGTTCTAGTTTCTGTAAGGTGAGGATTCAGCAAGCAGGAAACTGAGATCCCGTTAGAAGAAAACTAAGGCTGTCTAGGCAGCTAAACTCTGGTGGAGTGAATTGGTTTATTTTTGGATAAATCAGAAGGAACTGGATAAGGGCTTGGCTGTGGAAAGAAAAGAAATTAGAAGTATTTGACAGGAATAATTTTAGGCATAGGTTATCATAACCTACTGATCAAATGGTTAAAAGAGGATGCAAAATACATTGTAGGAAAAAATGACCTTAGAATAGCAAAGGATTAGAGTTAACAACTTGAAGTGGAAATAGTTTCTTTGGTTATCAAAATATTATTTCATATTTCTGAAGCCAGTATGCATCCAGGTTAGTACAGAAACAGGAGAATGATTAGAAAATACCTCTTTGTTCTTTGTCATTCAAAAAAGCATTATCCCTGGCATCTCTTGATGCTGGGCTTTCTAGATGAAGTGTCTGACGCATTCCTACAAATTTTGCTAGCAGGCAGTCAGTCCACAGTGTCTTGTTGTTCATTGTGCTCTGTGGTGAAATTAAGCACCGAATCTTGCAAGCCCTTAGTAATCCTTACTGAAAGGAATGGCCTTTCTGATGGACAGACTGAATCCAGGCTGTCCTTGCAACAAGGGATTGTAGTTGGGTTGTAGTTTTTCATATGGCTGCATTTGCAGAAATCATCGCCCTGCCACAATGAATGTGCCTTTAATTTGGACAACAAAAACAATCCTGCTGTAAGTCACTGCCTTCTCTAGACACTGCCTGATTTGACTTGCTTGAGCAAGTGTCCTATTTTTCCTAAGTGTTTTGTTGGCCATGTCATTTAGGGAATGTTGCCGAAACCAAATGATCTGTGCCTACTAAAAATACGAGGTTTTTGTAACTAACGTAATACAGTGGTATAACAGACATTCAGCAGTGCTCTAAGAATTTGACTTATAGTATTTTGACTATAGTCATTGTGCTGAACAATATTAAGTGGTAAGATATAAGTGTTAACAGTTGTGTAAATACATGTAGGTTCATATAATAATTTACAAAAAGCATCAACATTTTTTTTGAAAAGGAGAGGAAAAAGGTATTCTGACCTCTGTTTATTTTTCTGAAACACTGGGAAGCTAAAGGAGCTGCGTCGTGTTCAATTTAACAGTGTCATGGAGAATAAAGTAAATGATCCGGAGTACAAAAAAGGTATTTTTTTCTTACCAGGTAGTCTGCTAGACTTTTTACCAGGTCTTACCAGTAAGTTTGCTCTTGTTGCTATCCTGCTCTCACTGAGCCCAAAGGAATAAGGTTCAGGCCTCCACAATGTAAAAACTGTTGTGTTCACTTTGTGTGTACCTAAGTCTGGAAATAACTGTGAAAATCAGATGGTAAGAAAAGTGGCAGGAACATAAAATAATTTAAAGAAACGACTGTAGGAAGAATGCTCTTTATGAGAAGTCAGTGCAGAACCAGAACATCTGTGACAGGGATCCTTTGACAAATATGCAGTGACACAGCTTTCAGAGTGGGAGGATAGGAGATGCAAGTAGAAATATTCTCAGTATCTCTATCAGTGAATCAAAAATTATTATTCTTTAGAAACAAAAACCACTAAACACGTTTCTGTGAAGCTAGGTAAGGGTGGATCATTCACTACTAGACTTCTATTGAAATTTACAGTGCACAGAATCTACCTGGCAGCACACTTAATGGCTTCATTTGTATGCAGTTAACTAGGTAACCTACTTTCCTTGCACAAAATAGAGCTGTCTTTGACTTGTGTCTGCTTGATTCTGAATTTGACACTCAAATGTGCAGACCCAGTTCTTGGTTACACATCATACAACAATCACAGGAAGAAGCTATGTGAGGTTATGTGATGTGCTGGTATGTTTTACAGAAGACAATGGAATAATATCCTATAAATACTTCCCACAGGCTGCATTGCTTGTTTCTATGAGCTGTCCCATATGTGGTAATGAATTATCTGTAGTAGTAGGCACAAAATGAAGCAATGAGATCATTGTTTGTGAATAATCTTCAAGATGAGTAACTGCACAGAAAGTAGATCCATTTCATTAAGAACCGTCAGTCTCATAAGTAACAACACTGAAGGAAACTGAACAGCAGTTCTAGGTCTTAATGTCTGTTTGATCAACCCTGCTCTTCCAAGTATACAATATGAGTTCTTGCAATTAAAAAAAAAAACCCAAACAGGTAGTAATAACATAATAAAAATAAGTAAGAAAGCTTAAACACATGTTTGGATAAAACTCTCTGAAAGAAGCTGTTACTTATTTCTTTGATTCAGAAAATACGTAATGCGGATAATGTTGATCACGACTGAGAACAAGTAGCTATAAGACTAAGCAAAATTTTGGTATTTTTCCTGTGGAATGTATATTTGTTACATTACATGTGTGCATCACAAAAGTCATATGAAGCATCTGCCCATATCTGTGAAAAACAAAATGAAATATTGGGATTCCTTAAAATTATACCTATATTACTTTGAGTAAGAAAGCAAAATAAAAGTTAAGCTTTTTCAACAAAAATAACCGTATGCACAATTTATGTGACTGATGTAACTTCATGGAAGAAAATGTTTTCTTCTTTGCTTTCAGAAGATTATTAATTGGTGGAACTTCAAAGCCATAACTCATGATTCAGATTGTAATTATGCTTATGACCTATACAATTTTATCTTACAATGAATTTCTAACTAAGAAATTGTATTAATTCTTTGTGATAGCTTTAGAACCTGCCTTAGTTTCCTTTCATGTTAATTTTTTAGATATGCCTAGATACTACTAACAATGCTTAGAAAAACGCTTTTCCTAAGCAATTACCTCCAAATCTTTGATTTCAGTTCTTGTAGCAACTGTCTTGGGTTGTGTGACAGCTGTTACACTCCAGAATATACTTGCAAAGGCTCTGTTAATTGCCAAAGTGAATCCCCTTCATATTTCACAGTTGCAAGTTGGTAGAAATGGTATATGGAAAGGAAATTCACAAGCCAGCTTTGCCATATTAATGAACTTCTTTCATCTGGAAAAATTCCATGGTTTTCCCTTACATAAAATAGTATGTTCTATTTTGTATCCTTGGAGCCTTTTGGAATGCTTTCTTGGGTTTGTATGTAGAAACTGAACTGCAAACTTCCCCATTCAGTTGTTAGTTAGTCTTTGCCTTCAGTTCCTGCAGTTGCTTTCTTAATTTTCATGTCCACTGTCTTTTAGTAGTACTGGAATGTAAAGTATTTGTAGATGTTCATCTTTAAAATTCTTTAATTTGAAAAATTTCTTCCTCATTTTGACAGCAAAAAGTCATTATGATAAAAGTGTGCCTAGGAATAAAACTTTAAATTCAGGTTCATCCACTCTTGTGATGGAACCAGACCTTACATGTACAAATGAAGCAAGTGGTGATGATAATTCTTAGAATAAGGCGTGTCACTATAATCCAGGAATTTTACAGCAAAGGAGTCTCATTAAAGGCACTTCTTTTATCATATTGAACATTGCATGTTCCAGTCTTCTGTAAGGACTTGTGTATTGTTTCCCTCACTTCAAAAGACAGACGTAAGCAGTGACTTCTCAGAGTTGTAAAACCACAGGACATGACTCTGCTCAAAAAACCCTCAAGAGCCTGAAAGATTTTTGTAACATACATAAAGTGTGTTCTCTGTGTGAGTTTTCCCAGAAAATGTTTGAGAATTTATCTAAATTCTGAAATTCAAATGAGACATGTTCGCAACAGTAGACTATGTATTCTGTATTTTCTGGTCAAGCGTTTGATGAGCTTATAAAAGAAAAAAGTCAATCACTCATGAATTTATTCTATAACAAGAACGATAAAATATCATATCTTAGCTGTAGAACCTGACAGAAGTGAATTGCAACTATGATGTAAAACCCTAGAGACTTTACAAAATGTGCTGGTAATTTATGCTTGTGAGTAAGTCTCTTAATTGTTTCCTTGTCCTTGCTGCTGAACTAGAGTATTGAAATTCAAGTCAGTGTCCCAAGTAAATCTGACATTTTTGCAAATATTAAGTCATAGTAGAATTTAAAAATTATTAGAAGACCTTGAAAACAAAAATACTGTATTCACCTTGATGCTGGCTCCCCTTGAGAGTCTTTCAGTAGTTGTAATCCAATATGTTACCTGATTCTTTCAATAATTGTAAATACTAATGCATACACTTCAGCTGTCTTGAATTATGACTCACTGTAAATAAACTAGTCTATTTTGTTACAGTGGTTATTGAAGATCCAGTGCATTAGCACTGCTCAGTTGGCAGTGAGTTTCTTTGAAAATAGTGCCACTGTTGCTCTTCTCCTACACTTCCACCTCAGCTGGTAAATGGAAGAAGAAACATGTAGGTCTGCTGTCTTTAAGGCACAGCTCTTAATCAAAGTCACTGCTACTGGTCTATTTTTATTTAGGCTTCCCAGATCTAAAGAGATAATATTAGCCATGCTAGAATAGTATTGCATGTCATCAGTATAGGGTCATGGATTGAAGGTCCACAGTGCTTAAGCAATGAATGTGTCGATCCTTTGGTATCAGAAATCAGAAAACTGATTGAGTATAGGTTTAGGGGACTGTATTCAGACACCTGCTTATGTCACAAGTAATGTTGTGCATGGCTTGGCTAAGAAGTCAGAGGTTTCAAGGGCGTATGATCTTTAAGTCATTTTTCCTTGAACTGGGATCACCAGAAGCTGCAAAGTCTGTATAAACAAGTGACTTGAATAGCTCCAGTATTTCCGGGAACTGGAAAGGAAGATGAGAGGGCGTGAGATTAGTCCTGCACGTTTCAGGTCTTCGTTTCTTTACAGAAAAGTGCCCTTCTTCATTTACACTGGGGTTGGTTTGTTGGTGTTTTTTTGGTTTGTTTGTTTGGGGTTTTTTTGGGGGTGGGCAGAGGGGGTGTTGGTGGGGGTTTTTTTTATGTTAACGTAATTTCTGAGCAGAAATTTTGACCTGGATTGTGCAATTAACAACCATGAAAACTTCCTTCCTTTTTGCTAATCCCTCCTCTAGAGGTGCTTTTAATGCAAAACGAGGAGAAACTTGTCAGCTGTTATCAGCTGGAGCCACTTGGAAAAGTTTATTTTTAAGATGTAATGAAGCTGTGTGCCAGATGTCACGATTACCACTCTTCTCAGCTGATAATTTGTTTACTTACAGGCGTGAGGGACTGCTGCATACGTACAGGCAATGCTCCCACCTTGAGTTTGTTAGTCCTTCATTAGATCTCATCATAGTATGAACACTGTCCAATACACAATTTTCAGTACAGGAAGCAGCCACTGGATTAGTATTTAAGTATTACTATTAAAAATTAAATCTGTTGATACTTTCAAGAGAATTTTAATGCTTCCAGCTTGGTTCTTAAAGTTGTTGTCAGCCTATAATAGCGTGATTGAAAATGAAATGTGAAGTGAAATGTGAGGGCTGAAGGCTGGTCAGGGACTCAGTACAGCATCTTATGATTCTCAGAGAATTTCTATTTAAGAGGCTACATAAGAAATAAGCTCTACTGGTCTCAGGGAGTTGGAGGAATGTTAAGAACCTAAATGACTTTGTATCCTGAAGCAGGTCAGAGTCTTTCTGGCTGCTGCCCAGTCTGGATGAAATAGTTCAACTGAGGTGAATTGGAACCACTGACCTGCTGCAGATACACACGTCTTCAGACTTGCTGCATTTTGGCAGCTGTTTCATTCTGGTCTATCTCTGTGGAACATCCTTGTAGGCTTATCAGGCTAAATTTCTAGCAAGGTCAGAAGTAGTTTTCTTTTGGGTTTTTTTCTTCATGATATACCTTTTTTTTTTTTTTTTCCTCATAGTGAAACCCATTACAGATGTTTTCTGCAAATATGAGCCCTACAGTCAGATGCTTGCTTTAGTGCTGTTTTGCTCTTGTTGCTTGCCATGGTACAATGTCCTAGGAGGAATGTCTGAAAGAGATAACATAAAGAAGGAAACATCTCACAAAATGTGACTCTCTGTATACTCCACGTTTCACAGGAGTGACAGCTCACCCTAACTAACTATAGTCTGTCAGGTGGGAAGGCCATCCTTGCATAAGAACACAAGGCTAATTCCTAAGCATCCTCATAAGAGCCTTTTTCATGTCATTAATAGTACATGGTGCTCAAGTAGGTTTTTTCCTTGCCTCAAGTAGTGCTTCATCTGCTTTGTCTCTTCAAGTCCTGTTTTCCATTGTACAGATGTCTGTATATGCACAAAAGCTTAACAAATATTAACACTAATGTATGTACTATGCATATGTTTACATAAACATGTACCTAGAATGTTATTTACACGTCACATGTCCTGTAGGCTGATACAAAATCATGGTTTTCTTTGTGCTAAAGCAGTGTGTGTGCAAGTGGACTGTTCTCAAAGGTAGATGCTTGAAATGTCCCGCTGCTAGTTTTTCTTTAGTGCAATCTCAATTAGAATTAATTCCCCAAGTTTGGAGCTTTTGGGCATCTACTGTGCTCTAGTGGACCCATTATTTCAGCTACCTGAAGAAGCTTTGTAGTGGGTGATTGTTAATCTGAGAAAAGGCAGAACAAGAAAATCTTCTAAAAATGACAAACTTTACAGTAGTATTTTTTTCTTGTCACACTAATTTGTGTGACAGGAAGGAATTCAACCTAACTCATAAAACAGTCTTGTAGTTCATCCATTTTGATTAATCCTTTGACATATTTATTGGCTTGATGAGATTTATTAGTCTTCTGCTCTGTATAGAGAGAACATTCCATAGGAGTTAACTAAATAACAGTATTCCTGCAAAAATTTAGATGTGGATGCTGCCACTTTCTGTAAAAAGGTATGAAGTGGTCCACAGTATTTTTTTAAAAGGCTGTTCTGTTTTCCATTGGAAGGATAACTGCTCACCTTGCCTCAACTTGCCTTTAAATAGAACAGTGAAGGTGTGTAGCCTCAGTAAACAGCTGTACCAGGCACAGCAAAACACCCTTTGATTTCAGAAATCCCAAGAAAGTGTAATGGAGTCAAATCAACTTCACCTTCTGTGTCCAAGAAATCCCACAGTTGGTATAGGTCATATAAATGGGAGAGTTTGTGTGGTTATTTGACTTCCTGAATTAGTGCTGCTAATACTTGTGTTCACCTAATTTAGACCATGTTATGGGATCATTTAACGGTGAAATATAATTACTGAATGTTACTAGTATAACTTTTCCAGTAAAGGGTAGAAGATAGAATGGTAATGGAAAAAAATTACCATTTCTTAATCTAAGGAAAGTAGCTGCAAATTTGTCTAGTAAGTGTCTAATAGTGGAAAAGAAGAAAGGGCAGTGTCAAACTGTCACCTCTTGGGCTATAACACAAGACCAGGTTATGATGTAAACTGTCTTGTGTAGATGGAAACTGTGAGAATTGAACGTTTTTTCAGCTCATCTTATGCTCTCTTCAGACAGCATAGCATCTGAAGCTGTGCTGTAGAACAGAAAGGATCACAGCTACATGTGTATTTTCAGCGTGATTTTCACTAACACTGATTTCGAAAGTAAGGGAGCTAATGATGAAATGCTCAAATATGGATCAGAACGTCCCCACCATTTTTAAAGGGATAGAAAGGTTGTACTTCTTTTCAATGTAGCCTCAAGTTGATATTCTTGTCACATGGAACAAAGACAGAGAAGTTGCAGGTATGAATGTTGTTCTGATTCTCTGTGAACTTTTGTATTGCAAAAGCTGGTAACATTTATTTATGGTTTAAAAAGCTTGTTCTGAGGAAGAAAGCAGTTCTATCATTCCTATTTTGCCTTTTAAGTTTCGTTTTAAGTTTTACTTTCGTGGAAAGGCTAAGTATTAAAAATAAAATAACTGCTTAACGTAGGCTAGAACAAGAGGGCAGTTCTGTAATTTAGCCTGTTGAATTTGTATTCGTTAACACTAATCTAATTATTACTTTCTTTGAATGCTCTGCTCTGAGTCAAAATAAGCTAGTGCTGGATTTGAGAACCACAGAATGAGAAAAGTAAGCAAACACTGCAAAGAGATTTTTCTGCATCTTTTGGGGTTTTGAGACTAAAGCAAACTTTTTGTAGAGAAATAACACTGCAAATGAACTCAAGAACATTGCATGGTTCTGCTTTTCAGCATGCTTTCCATTGATTAATAATGGCAGATTAACCTGTGCTGTGCTAGTGCTTTCTGAGGTCTAGGAGTGGTGGAACCTCAGTCCATTTGTACCTGCAATGACCAGCAAGACCTTGAGCCAAATGAACTGAAACTGAAATACTGCAACTCCACGCCATCACTTCAAAATGAAACACGATATTATGTGGATTAAATGATTTTGTATCTGCGTAAAGACATAGCAACCAGCTGCTTCATTTCCAGAAGGAACTAATGATTTTTTACAGCTGCCATTCTGAAAAAAGTATTCAGATTTGGAGTCCTGGGCTTGAAACCGTTATGCTTCTTGGCAACTAGCACATGCAGAAATGTAAAAGTAAAACAAGATATGTTCCTGTTTGATTACTTTAAGTAGCCATTCTTCTTTGGATCACATAGCTTGGAAATAGGTAGGAGAAATCCTGGTCTGTTGGCCACAGTATTGGAAATTACATAGGTTGCAGTGGAACATCTGTTCTTGTTTTTCAAGTAAAAATGCATGTTGGGAGACTTCTAAATATGTTTACCAAAGGAGCCCTAGGCAAATGGCAGATTTGTCCACTGAATCCAAATTTTGCATGCACAGGGAACACTGGTGGAAACTAACGTATTTTTAAGAAATCTTACTTCATTTTCATGTATTGAAAATTTTTGGTGAAATCCTTCTCACCTTATTGTTTCTATCCATGGCTGGTGTTGTCCATGCTTGTATATAATGGAACTTTCTCAAACCTGAACATGCAGCCACCTTTTCCAATCAGCATTTGATGTATGTTTTCATACGTGCACGTACTGTGCTAATGTCTAGACTAACTGCAGACTGAGAGGAAAGCATCTTTGCTCCACAGAATCATTTTGTGGCACATACACAGAGCACACTTACATGTAATATCTGATGTCAACACTCTTCTGTCACTTCATTGTATATATATTTATAGAGAGAAATTGGTCTCTTAAAATATCTAACACTTCAAATTACTTTTTGTTTTTAAATTTTTAAATATTAACAACTTAAAGATTTAATTTTGAATTTGGATTTGAGATGCTTGGGGAAAAGAAAAAGGAAAAAATCGTCAACCAAACCACAAACTAGTGTGAAACCTTGCTCTGATAACTTATGCAAATAGCTCTATTTAATAGAACTATTTGTTATTATTCAGTGCTTTATGCTGCACTGCAGATATTGTCTGTGCCCTGAGCATTTTGCAATGGTAGGGCTTGATCCTGCATATCATAATGGTGATTGGTCACAGTTGGAGTAGAAGGGTAAAACTTAACGAGCAGAATAAGGGAGCTTGCTCTTGGATAATTCAAAGTGTGGCTGGGAACTTCACTCAGCAGTCCCATAGCATGAGTAATGCCTGGTAATGGAGAGCATAAATAAGCAACTAGTTTCCAATCCATGTTTTAAAAAAATCTCTCTGTGTAGGCATTGCCATTTTTACCACAATGGGAAGGACAAGAGATTTAAATTCATATGTCTGCACTGTCTGGTGCTGTGCCTAGTGCTTTACCTTGCTGCAACAAGGCTGACCCATAGCTAACAGGTGTTCAGGTTTAAATTGGAACTAAAAGCATTTTACTCAATCCAATCTGCCACAGGATTTGCAGGATTAAGGCCTAAATGGATGAGGTGTCTAAAATGAAAGGACAGAGTACACATGGAAGATGATTCAGTCTTCAAACAAACTTCCTTAGAATGATTCTATGTGAGCCTCTCACAAAGGACTTTTTTTATCTATTTGGTGACAGAAAAGTTACATCTTCCCTCATTACTTGTAATACTAGCATGCCTGTTAAATTGCTGGTGAGATGCTCACTGTAAAGTCACTTACGTTTCTATGCATTTATTATCGATTTTGGTGTATTGTAGTAATGTACCATTGAGGGTGATCTGGAGTGGCATGGCAGCATGCAATGAACTGTAAATCACATAAAAGATTTGAGATAGCTGTTTCAGGTCAAAGGAAGACTTGATAACAAAAGTTCTGTGAGTTGCTAATAAAGGTTTTTTTCTTTGCAGTGGTGCAAGGAGGAGCACTGGATGGAGTCTACAGGCTGGTGCAGTTTCACATTCACTGGGGATCCTGTGATGGCCAGGGATCTGAGCACACTGTGGATGGTGTGAAGTATGATGCAGAGGTAGGACATACTTCTCCAATCTTTGTATAATGAGGGGGTTTTTTTAAGTATTCCACCATAGTAGCACTTTCACTACAGATTTTCATAGGAGATGGTTACCGTAGACAATTTTGGTATGATGCCACCTTGGAACGTAGTCCTTGCAAGACCAGGAGATTAGATTGGTAATTTTTCTCAACTACTTCCTGTCAAAGAGAAGCAGAAAACCCCACATTAATAATACCTGGTTTTTTTCCTGCTTTCTCAGTGACTCTTGGAAATTATGAAGAAAGAGAATTGCAGCACCTCTGTACATACACATCCCCTTTTTCCAGCTTCAGTTTTTAACATCAGAGGTATTTATAAAAGCAGCAGAATAATTTTGGGACAGATATTTTCATATTTTGGTAGCAGAGAATCTAGGAGAGCTATGAAGAGGGCAGACGGTAAAGTGCAATCTTACAGGCACTCTTTGTGATACCCTTGAGACACTGGATATCCCTCAGATCACTTAAGACTCCATATCACAGTCTGATACAGAAACTGAGTGAGTTTAGTGCCTTGCATCCCACCTTTCATTGTCCCCTGTTCAGAAATTTACCTCTGGTTTCTGTGACTTATAATATATATTCATAAATACACATTTGTGGAACATAGCTGCGATTTTGCATTGACAGGTAAAAGAAATTGTCCCACATATTCATTGGCTCTGCTGCTTTTTCATGAGGGAAGTAGCTTTTGTCTTACCTGAGGAACTTTCAATTGCCTTCTGTCTTTCACAGTACCATAATTACTTGTTCAACTTGACTTGCAGGTGTAGGGAAGCAGCCTGATGAATTTAAATTAGAAATAACTTGGAAATTAAAAGGAAAGTAACATCCTGGCTAACATGATATGGAGATCCATTTCATATTCTTTTCCGAGTCTTTCAGAAAAGGACAGAACTGTTTTTTTTAAAATAAACTTTCAAATTGTGAGTCAAATCTGCAGTTAATGCGTCTTCTCTGCTTCTTCTGACACTGGCAATGTAGGTCAGTGTGGTAAGAGCTGCAGGATACATAGCATAAAAATACTACATCAAAATCTTGTGGGCTGTATGTGGGGAAAACTTACGCTGAAGATAACACGAGTTTCACCACATGAAAAGCAGAATGATACAGCCAGCTTTCCTTTAAAACTCAACAGGAAATAGGAATGAGGAGCAAAATAAATACATTATTGAAATCTCTTTGAATAAATGAAACTTTAAAGTAGATACATAATTCAACAAATTCTTAACTGTACACAAAAGTTTTCAAACCTCAGCAGTAAAACACCATCTTGCTCTTAATAAATTACTTCCCTGCATCTTCATTTGTGAAGTATTCTGAATGGAATATCATCTTCACAGTGCTTCTTTTTTTTCTTGCTCCTAGCTCCATATTGTTCACTGGAATGTAAAATATGGTAAATTTGCTGAAGCTGTGAAGCATCCTGATGGTTTAGCTGTGGTGGGCATCTTCATGAAGGTTTGTTAAACTTTTTGATTATTTGTCCACATTCATTGTGTTGCAGGGGGGAATCTAAGAGCAGAAAACAGGGAATAAGGCAGCATTGTGCTGTACTGCCCAAATCCATAGCAAGCTAGGTGATGCTCCAAATTCTTACCTTCCTTAATCTATAAAAGTTGTATACTGACCATGGAGCATGACTGCCATCCATCACTGTGGCAGCCCTGTAGCAGCATTCTTGCCTTCATCAAGACAGCGATGCTACTATAACTCTTACCAGTGAAAGGTGATGTGTGTAACTGACCAAGTTGTGTGTATGAACATGCAGTGTGACCAGCCTAAATAACACCTATTTTCCTTTTCTTGTCATTGTTAAATGCCAGAGTGTTTTGTGTTAGTAGAATTGTCTTCACAGATAGCTGGAGGACGTGTCTGCTCCAGCAGTACCTAGTACTCCATCCTGGCCTCACTGAGGGTGACTATTTTATTAGGAGGGTGACTTCCATAAAAGAAGAACAGCTTAGGTCCAAAAGTAAATCCACACACTGTAAATGAAAATAGCTTTATTCTGCCCAATGTCCTTGGCTGACCCGTTTGTGCTTGCTGTCAACTGGCACGATTTTACTGAGACTGTTTTAGTCACTTATGCTGTAATACTCCTATTATGTAATGAAATGAGGCTGGGAAAAAAGTTTCCTTGAGAACTGTAACAGAAAACTAAAGGTGTCATGAGAATGCATGGTGATTTCTATTTTCATATGGTTTGTGTTACAGGTGGGAAATGCCAAGCCTGAGATGCAGAAGGTTGTGGATGCTCTGAGCTCCATTCAAACCAAGGTAATACTTGTCTGTGTTGATGGACACCAATCACAACTGTGCTATGTTATCTTCTTTGGAAAACAGATTTTTTTACTTTTTCCCAGCCTGCTGCATATATGAAGTAAAACAAACTTTCCTGCCATCAGCACAGGTGCTCCTGTAATTCTAAAAGCAAAACAGATTGGAATGAAGTTGAGGTAGAGAGCATGGAGTACTAGAAACAGATTATTTCCTATCTTTGTGACTACATTTCTCTGTCTTTTAACTGTATTTAAACCTATATGGTAGGATTCATCTTCCTAATCTGAGCTACATTCCTAGGTACCCTTTCTGGTCAGTAGTTACAGATGGAAGAAGCATTTCCCCTCATCTGTGCATCTGTGAGCTAAATTTCTTTTTTTCAAGAGGGCATGCTTCTCTTGGCTATTTCTAGAGACAGTTCAGATAAACACTTTGATCAGGATGTATAATTTAGGGGCAAAAAGTCTTTCTGTATTTTAAATACTATGTGCAGTGAGTGTGTGGTTTTAGTGTGCTGAGTAATGTGAAACTAAAAGTACTTAGTGAGTAATTACCTTCATTGTAAAGGCCTGTACTAATAAGAAATGTGGACAGCAAAAGTAAAAAATGAGACTATGCTGTCATCTTTCTTACCAGGCTGCCTTTGAAGTAAATGGATATTGCTGCCTTCTGCAATGGACTTTCCCAACAGGTCTCACAGGTTGTGTGTTTCCAATGCAATCAGTGTATGTGGCATCTGAAATCTCATTGTTTTTCAGGCAAGGTCTTTGGTCTCTAAGACCAAGGAACATAAATGCTGCATTTGGTATGAGAGCAATATCTTGAAAATCTTGTAAGAAATATATTGCTGTATTTAATCCCAGATGTACTATATGGCATGCAACACTTGATGCTGAAATTCCATTTCTGCCTTCCTACAAACATGGAGCTTTCCTAAGAGACTTCACTACTGCAATCCCTGTGTGTGTGTATGTGATCTCTGCCTAATGTCATCCTATCTGCTTACTTTATTGTAGGGAAAGCAAGCTCCCTTTACAAATTTTGACCCCACTGGACTCCTTCCTGCATGCAGAGACTACTGGACATACCCTGGCTCGCTGACCACTCCACCACTGCTTGAATGTGTGATCTGGCATGTTCTGAAGGAGCCCATCACTGTGAGCTCTGAGCAGGTAGGTTTCTAATGGGTGGTGCCAATGGATGTGTACTGGAGTTACATCAATGGCTTCAGTTCAGCCCACCAGGTGATCCATGAAGTGGCAGTGCTAGTGCAGAGCTGTGCAGAGTATTAGCTAGCATCACATGTCAAAAATACCTATCTGAAGTGGTAATCCTCTTCTGCCAGGACTCTGCTGCTGCCTGTAGATGTAGAGTTTGCTATAGAATGTAAGGCTGTCCTCTGTTTGGACACTCCAGGGATGATGGAGGGGAGAAGTTAAAAAAACTATCGGATATTTTCCAGATACATGGTTAGAGCTGTCGTGTGGTAAAAAATCTGGAAAATTGAGGCATGCCTGAAAGGACAATTTGCACATGCGGAATTAGTCTAGCATGTATTGTGAGCATCAGCAGGTTTGCTGTACATGCAATTACCTCTCTGGGTGTACTTGCCCTGAAAAGACCAGGTTTGCAAAGCACCTGAGGAGCGTGTGTGCTGCATCCACAGTAGAGCTGTAGTTGTTCTGTTGATTTTGCAGCGTTTCCAGGACACAGAGCTCTTGTTGCGAGTTCTATTTGTCAAAGAACAGACTGGGAAATCCTACGCAGATTTGTGATGATTCTAACAAAGCTCCCATTGTTTGGAAGAGGCAAAATTTGCAGATTCCAGAAGTCTGCTGCCTAAGAAAATACTCTGTTGACCAGCCTGAGAAGGATAGTCTTCCTAGTAGGAAGAAGCTTGTGCAGATTAAATCACTCTTGGCCCCAGCCTTCTGTGCCATCCATTAATGAAATTACATATAGGCAAGATTCCATGCTTGGGTTCAGATCTGTGTGCTTGAGAGATATAAATAGAATCTAAAGCCTATAAATACAAGCCAGCCCTGAAGGGCTTTTGTTTAACCTTCAAGTTCCTAGGTATCTTTTATTGATGGCAGATATGCTAACAACCTCCACCTAATTTTAGGGGATTTGTTCATCTGATATGAAAGAAAATGAAACTGAGCTGTTGTAGAACTTAAAATAATAAAAGATAGAATATGTGATGAGGAAGAACTACTGGAAGTAATAACCATAGCAGTGATTGATTGCCATCAGTAAACTGCAAGGGAGCATTAAAGGTATCACTATTTACTTATTCCAAAGTATTCACCCAAAAAGTGGATTTTTTTCTACTATACCTACACCAACCACCTACAAGTGGTAAAAGTTACCACTTATTTCTCCCCCACACATCCCTTCATATTATCATTAATGTTTCCACACTGTGTGGCAGTTTGCTTTTTCATTCCCATACTGATGAAAACAAGAAACCACGTATCAGAGTATTGATGCAAGGTTTAAGATGGATAGGTTTTCCAAAGCTGGAAAGAAGCTGGGTATAATGGCAGGGTGTAGCAAGCCTGCTACTATTTATTGTCACACAGCAGTTCTGGCAGAGGTTCAGCTCTGAACTTTATTCTGGTTGGTCCTGAAGGTAAAGCCCAGTGGAGACAGTCACTGCTGTGGCCATTTTTCCTTTAATGTGGAAAAACCTGGTCTAGAACCTGACTTGTAGGAAATCCTGTGTCCCACCTACATACATTCATCAACACTTCAATCTGTCTGTGTGAGATGATGTTTGGGGTGGGTAATTATTCTGGCACAATGTTTTTGTGAGTTTTGGAGATTCCAATTTAAACATAAAGGTGCTTTTGGTACATCAGATTGTGCACACCCCAATTTTACTTTAGAAACAAGTACCATAACTATACAGTATGCTCTTATTGATGTGAAGCAGTTTTCCCCTCTCAGAGCATTTGAAAATCAGGGTAACTTGAATTTAATCAATAGCTTTATTTTGACTCATGTGTAAAGACACTTTTAATTGTTACTGTTTCAAGTGGACTTAAAAAAAAAAGTATTAAAAAACTGTATCTAACTTGAAGAGGATTCTGAAAGTATTTCAATTCATGTATGTATCAGACAAACAGCTCTTTGCTTGTGGAATTCAGAAAATGTGTCTATGTCCTTGGTTTTTGTGCTTTCATAGTTGTTCTTGCCAGGATATTTTGTGGTCAGGAGAGGCTGTGTTAAGTCTGGAAGTGATGTGGATGAAATGCAAATGTGCTGATGGGTGCTGATGCCATCTCTAGACTACTAGTACTGGCAAAACTTTGAGTTGGAGCTCTGGTTCAGGCCCAAGATGTGTGGTTTCAAAAAGTCCTGCTGAAATGAGAGGATGCATTTGAGGATATTTGTACCTTTTTCCACAGATGTGCAAACTCCGTGGCCTTTGCTTCAATGCCGAGAACGAGCCCGTGTGCCATATGGTGGACAACTGGCGCCCATGTCAGCCTTTGAAGAGCAGGGAAGTCAGAGCCTCCTTCCAGTAACCTCAGTGCTGAGAGTGTTAGAATTGCTGTGTTTGTGAGGAGCCCCTCTTGCTAAGCCCAAATCAGACTTTGCCGTGTGTGCCCTGGCAGCATCTTGTGTCCCAGATCCATTCTTTCTTTTGCTCTGCATCTGAATGCCAGCTGATGAAATGTGAAAGGCTCTTGGCCAAATGGGAAAGGGTGCTTAAGGTGTGGGGTTGGGGGAGGTAGGGGGTGGGTGGCTGTGTGCATTTTGGTGACCATTTCTGCAACTGACACTGGTATTACAGTATGTTGGCTACTTGGGAGATGATATGGTGGTAGCAAAATAAGCCATTTTAAGAAACCTCACCCACTGGTGTAATAGTACACGTAACTAACGATAACTTGAAGCTTTGTAAGAAGCACAGGAATACAGAATCTAGCTATAATTTAGAAAAAGAAGTATTTTGAGAAAGTTAAGCAAAATGAATATTTAGACTTCTTAGATTTTAAGAAACTGACATGTAAATATTTTTGAGACTGTTTTGCATTTTTACCCATGCTGTCAACAGCCTTAGTTACGTCTTAATGGTAGTGTTGGGTTTTTTAATTAAAAATGTTCTAAATTAAATGTTATCTTTAAAAGTTACTACCATAGAAATAATACAAAATATCTTTTCACTGAAATAATATATGTTCTAATTTAAAAAGGAAAATGGTATTGTATTTTAGATAATTTCTCTAATAAATCTATACTTCTGTTTTTGCTTCCCTGCTGTTACTTTAATTCCGGTAAGAAGTCACTAGTCTGTTCACATGGTTGCATATTAAACATAATTACTAAACATAGACATTGGGAATTGGCTTCAGTGACACTGAACATGAATGCAAGACTATATGGGTATGTTAAGAAATTTTCTGTAAGTAGGTGTCTTCTCTGATGGCAGAGGGAAGTGTTAATTTTGAGCAATCACTACAGATTATCGTCGAAATTGAACGTATATTGAAAGATGTCCTCACGAAACTTTTGAACAAAATTATACTGAAGAATAGGCTCATTAGATTCTGGCTCTACTTTTTAAATTAATGTATTATGAGTTTGCTACCCTGTCAGGAATCACTTTGTAATTTAAAAGGTATAAGTTGGCTTTGTTCTGAAGCACCTGGATCTTGAAATGTGTGAGGTGGAAATCAAGATATCTCAAAATGCATACATCAGTCTTCAGAAAATTCTGTCAAATCTCAACCTTTGAAAAGCTTCCACATTTGAAATGCCCCCTATCCTACCCCCATAAAAAAAACCAAAAACCCAAAACCAAAAGAAGAGAAATGTTATTTGGTTTTAAGTTGTTGGTTTTTTTTTATGAGCTACAAGGGTAAACTACAAGCTTGTCTCTTGCTACAACAACCATGCTGTTGGATTCAAGTTCATGTTAAGTGGTTTGAGTAGCTTTCTGACTAAGCAGCACCCCCAGGCCTGAGTGCTATACATTCTTCCTAAACAATGCAAGAGAGGCTACACCTTCAAAATGGGATTTACAGATCCAATTTTTTGTGGCTTAAAGCTGCTGAAGCAAGCTAAGACAAAATACAGAATCACAGGATGACTGAGGTTAGATGAGATCTCTGAGGGTCACCTGGTCCACTGCTTCTGTTGGTGCTGGGCCACCCAACAGCATGTTACCCAGGACCGTGCCAAAATATCCAAGTATCTTCTAAGGATTATTTAAAAAAATACTCCTAAGCTTAATAAAATATAAGATCCCTGCATTTTAAAACACTAAACCCATTCCTTGCCCACTATGATACCCTGAATACTAGGCAGTAAGACTGCCTGAGGAGTGGTAATCTCATTGGTACTTGAGCAACTGAAAAATTATCCAGGCTGGTCCATGACAGAGACTGTGAACTAGTGTCTGGGGCAAAAACCTGGAAATGCCCTTGAGGTTCTATCCACTGCTGGAATAAAGTGTTTCCTATCTTATATTCCATCACACTTCAAGGTTGCTCCATATATAATGGCTAACAGCAAAGAGATCCAACATCAGCCATGTATTTATCATCTTGTTTGTGTGAGTCTGTTTACGTGGAATGTTGCCAGTGCCATATGTTTGCCTTTGCTGAGGATGAAGTACTTCTGTATTCAGCCAGACAGTGCAAGCTGGTGTTCCTAGGTCACATTTTTGGATACAGGAAGAGCCTGTAGTATGTCTTACCGGTGTGGTCTACTAGGGAACACTGGTCTTTTTTCTTTTTTCTTTTTCTATAAGTAAGCCAAATTGCAGAACCATACCTCAAAATCCTCACCAAAAAAAAACCAAACCTTTCCAGACCCTCTCCCTCATAAAGTGATATGTGAATTTACCACAAATTCATACTTTGCAGTTAGATTATAGTGCAATGGATAGATAACCTTTTCTAAGGGAGACATGTTAAGTCCAACCTGGAAATAAAGAAAACAATTTCCCTGGAATTCATGATTCATTTCCTGAATGATGAGTTTAATTAAGATAATGGTGAACAGAAGCATGAAGCTCTTCTCTCTGACCTTTATTCTTATTTACCACTACTTGCTCATATGAAGAGTTTGTAATTAGGTCTTGAGCTGTTGCACAGCAGACTTAGCCATTCTAACATCATCCCGTTTAAACTGGAAAACTGTTGCTGAATTCATAATGTAAATTAAGAGACCACTTTGGTCATGGAACCAAAGATGTTCCAGTGCACGTAATTGTGTTACTGTCAAGTAGGCAGCTCTTATTAAAGGGAAATTCACATAGAAGGGAAAAAAAAAGGGCTAGTGCATTAATTTGAAATCATCATAGGATACTCAGCCAGCACTTGGATGGGGGAAAGAGGGAAGCACATTCACTTGCAAACTGTTCATTTTGCACAGTTTGTGATCTTGTCTGGCACTTGTCTGCCAACTCCATGTGTTAGAACATTTTTTGATTTTTCCACTGCTATTTCTAAGGCTTGGATGTGTCCTAGATTGGCATGGGCGGGTAGAACTGTGATTAGAGATGTTCCCTGGAAGATAAGATTAATGATGCCCTGCATGGAGTCAGCAATATTTATAGAAGTCCAGATAGTTTATAGAAGAGTGTCACTCACTAAATGACAGCTTTAGGATTTTCTGACTGTTCAAAGAAAAGCCGTGCAAGCAACAGCTGTGTCAAATCTAGTACCATAGAAACAAGGACTGATGAAAGTACAAGCAGTAGCTCAATTGAAAAACTTCCATGGGGCCCCTAACATCCACCACTTCCTCTTTCAAACCACAGCACCCCATACATTCATGTAGCACCTGCTGACAGTTGCTTACACTGAGTGGTATATTTTAAGTCTATTTGGGAACTGGATATTTCACTGCTGTGCACTTCCTCTTTCTGTGTGATGGTAAACAGCTGTGCTGCCTTGATGCCATCGATGGTTCACTCAGGCCATTAGGCTCCCCAGCCATCAACTTCCTGAAGGCAAATGCACAAAACTTTTCAGGGATCCCTAACTAATTTTAGACCACATTTCACTCTTGTTTTTTATCCAAGCCGCAAACCAAAGCCATTTGGTTTGGGTACATCCCCAGCCCAGTGTGGGTTACAGTGCAGTGATTCTCACATTCACCCTAACAAGGAGCTCTCCAGAATGCTCACTTTGTTCAGAGCTCAAAGCAACAGCTCTGTTGCCTGAGCTGATGGATCCAGATGCTCAGTGCATACATGGAGTAGCTGTGCTGCTCCTAATCCCTGAGTAGTCAGTTTTGTACAGTGAGGACATCAGTGCATTCCAGTGTATTAAACAGTAAAAAGATACCCTCAGGTCATTTGGAAAAAGGCAATACATAACCCTTGTCTTTATAATCTTGCATGGTGTGAGACATTCTGTGTAAGTATAGAGGCAGTCACTGCTCTTTTGAATTCACACCCTGAAAGATTGAAGAAATGCATTGATACCATGTGCAATAAACAAGTAACAGGTGCATATTGACTAGTTTTCCTAAGGAATAGGGTTTAATGAGGTTTGTAATATTACTCAGTGGTCAAAAACCTGTAAAATTCCCTGCAAAGTATTGATCTACTTCTGTCTTGGGAAGCCCAAAGTGTAAGGACCCTCACTCCAGTGAACCTGTAGTGTTCATCAGTGTAAAAACTGGAGCCTTTGACCATTGAAGGATCCCCTTTGCTCATCCTGTGCTACCCTGCCTTACAGAGGGAAAGGCAGGCTGGTGTAATCTCATGGGATATTCTCTCCCTTTCTGCTCCACAGCTGGGCCTTCAGGAGTCCAGTGCACCTAAGCAGGGAAATGGAGAATCTCTTCCAAAGTAGAGGAAAGATACACAAAGGTTTGTGAAACTGTGTAGCAGCAAAATAATTTCTTGGAATTACTCCAAAGTCAGGAAGGAGCTTCCTCTTTCCTTTGCTTAAATCCCTCTTCAATCAGCTGACTTCAACTTGATTCAAGAAAAGGAACATGAGCATGTTTAATAGGCTGATACATCAGGTGATGCAGGATTCTGTGATTTGGATGGTGCATCTCTTCACCACTTTATTAGCTGCATAAACAGTTATCTCAAAAGTTACCATAAATAGCCTAATTGTGTTATTCTCAAATGACAGTCTTAAATAAAATATTCCTTGAATCAAAATCAATACCTAAATGCCTGTGGATACTTGCACTGAGCATGTGTTTTGGTTGTTTTAGTGATTAATAATCATGCTTCAAGAAAGAAGGTAGAAGTAGTAAAGAAAACAAAAAGCATTTTACTGGAACAAAAGAGAAAAACAAGGCTTGAAAATATACCATCCTCACTCTGAATCTGTTCTTGTGAGACATTTAAAAGGACAGCATTTTGCAGATCAGCTTAAAAGAGGGTGGTAAACATAATTTCCTCCTACTCTCTGTAGAAGTGCATCAGGCTCTCAAATACTTTCTGACTAGTAATAGAAGTCATACCCAGAGACTGCATTTTGAAATCAAAGTACTTTAAATTATATTTAGAAACATAAACAAGTGTTCAATTAATGATAATGCCTACAGATACAAAATGCAGTAGTCCAAGAGTAAAATTCCTCTGCTGTGAGCTCGTAAATGTCACCTTCTGCTCTGCATTTCCTAAGGTTCTCTCTTAAGGTTCTGGAGAAGAATTTGTCACATCATCAAGTGTATGGGGGAAGAAACACCAGAAGGTAAGGCCTGATCATGAAAACTCTGATGTGACTAATCACTTACATGAATAATCCTATCCATTAATCGAAGTTTAATTGGTTTCCCACACCCATTGCACAGCAAGGGCCATTCTCCTTTCATGAGTAGTAGAGGTAGGAGGCTGCATACTTGAAGGTCAGGTGTCTTGTTCCTTTCCATTTCAGTTTAGGGATGTATCCTGAGGAATAGTGGAAAGGGGATAGGATGGAGGAATAGGGGTGAGCTAGGCTGTTGGGACTGTTCATGTGAAGAAAACTGAGCATGCTCATAAGTGACTTGCTGGATCCAGCTCCTAATTTCTGTTGAGTAAAATTCTATTCCCATCTATTTATATAATCCTTGTGAAGTCTCCGGGTAAATGGAAGTGTCAGATCATTCCCTTGTGAAAATCTGTTACTATTTCTCAGAGGATATTGCAACTGAGCAGATATCTAGGTTAAGGAGAAGGGACTTGGAAAGTATCTTTGCCTTTCTGAAAGAAAAATAGCAAAAAAGAAAAAAAATCTAAACTTGGGGAGAATTGAAATTATTTTCATTTTGAGGAATAATGTCAGAGATATTGACCTGTTTTGTCATAAATCACCATACTGTGTTTAATAAAGTTATATGATAATAGCAAAGTATATGAATATTTTTTTAGACCTTAGGCCTCATTATCTAACTACTGCAATGTATCTGACTGCATGATAAATGTCAATCCCAACTCATGAGAAGGAAAAGTCTGCCTCCCCTTCAGCATGTTATGTTCTCAGTAATAGAAACCTTTGGAAATATGTTTCTTTTTGTCATTCAGACACCATCTTTCTCAGAGTGGGTATGAAATAGAAAAGCAATATACCAATCATCATCCAAAACAAAAAATCCTCATCAAGCCAATCAAATATTTTTTACTTAGGAAGTAGTCACTTCATCTTTGATTTCAACCCTTTGCACTTTGATAAAAACTGTACCTTTTGAAGTGTTCACTACTCATAATAGGTAAAAACTGGGTCATATGTCTGCTCCAGTAAAACACACTGTGTATTTCAGACACCACAGATTTGCTTATGGTTGCTTAAAGAAACTAGAGACTCCCACTAGGGTTGAAAAAAAGCTTTATTAAAAGATGTTTCAGGGACTCAAATGAAACTAATTGCCCAAGAGGGATAGGGAGACAGGAAAAAAGTAGATCTGACATAGGCAGCCATCACTCCTAGTCATTGCATTCCCAATGACTGAAGAGCTAATCACACCAGACTCTTAGGATCAGTGTCTGCAAGCTTGATTAGGTAAGTCTAATCTGCATTTAATGAATGATTCAGGAATAACTTTAAGAGCCTAACTGTATGGTAGCAGGGTTTTGACAGAATTAGGTACGTGCTGTATGCCTATCTTGTGACCTAGCTAATTATGGGTTTCTAAAAAAGTTATTACACTTCTTCCATCCAGTTTCATAATTTGTTGTCTGTTTATTCTGCCAGCTAAGATCTAGCATTTTCTTAAAACTTATGCTACCATGAAAGCAGAAGCTAGAAAAAAATGAAAGAAAAAGGAAAACTGGCTAAACCTGTTACTTCTGCAATGCAGTGTAGACAGACAGATATTTATGCCTCCATTGAGCCCCAGTATTATTAGTGTGTGTTCACAGAGATCAGAGGTTTTTGACCTATATTGTTCTGAGTGCTGAAAACATAAAAGTAAATGCAAACAAAGAAAACTGATCAAATATAAAAAGAAGATTAGAACATCATTCTTTTTAATCCTAATAATATTTTCTTTAAGATAGGGAAGAATGACAATCTACTTTTAAGAAGTGGTTCTTAGATGTATTCTTTTTCAAAAATAAATGATTTGTGAATTTTGGCAACATTGCAAAATGTCATGAAGGGAAAACTGTATTTATAGGCACAACCTGCAGTGATACCTTCAAGATACCAGTCCTTCCTGAAGTCTGAAAACCCTTCAGCATGTTCCTTTTGCTTTAGCAGGGAAAACTTGCTGAGGCATATCTAAAGCTGACTGTGTATGCCAAGGTTCCGGCAGGGAGGTGCTGTGTTCAGGAGAGAGATAATCCCCACATTTTTCAGACCTTTCTGAATGCCTTGGTCCTTCAGTCACTGAAATGTATGTGCAGGATTCATTCAGGAGGTACTACTGATGATTGCCTCCCTGCACCTTACTTCAGGTGTCACACAATCCTCACTTTCTCAACTCACACAGTCACCATCACTTACCTCCTTCCCTAGCTAGGACCACACTTCAGTGATCTAGACTACCACTTACTCCAAGTGTAGATTCTCATTACATGTTCCATGTCTTAAAAATCCAGAGCCTGGGATAACCAGGGCACTGTGAAACAGGAGTCACGCTCTGACAAAGAAAAAAGCTGCTACCAAAATAATGTGGTGATAACCTACTGAGTGGCTGAGTTATGGCAGCTGGCTCCTTTCTTGTGGTTAGCAGATTAGGATTCTCATGTGGTTTTCTGGTTTTGTGTCCAACTGAATTTCTTTGGTGCTTTGTACAGCAGTGTGGCTAAAAGCAAAGCATTTGGAACTGTTGCCTGCATTTTACAATGGAGAAAATAAAAGCAAACACAGAAATAAAAGTGATCTCTGAAGTCATCCTCCGTACAATCAGAAAAAAGCCCAAGGCTCACACATTAACTAAGGAGACTATTTTTACTTCCCAGCAGTAAGAAATGAGCCACTGATTGGAAGAGCGATAGAGATGTGCTTGAGAGAATGAGGGCTCTCAACTCTTTGAAGCAGTCAAGGGAATCTGGGTTAGACAGTGGCACCACCAGCCATGCAGCCTGTGCTCACACAGCTCTGCACGGCGGGGCTTTCCTCCTGCAGGCTGCTGCACATACCACCAGCCTCGGAAGGCTGTGACGCAAGATCTCCGCAGACTTACAAGGTTGAAAATATCCTCAACGGCCTCAGCTCTTGCAAGGCATTTTGAGATGTATGCAAAACCTGCTGCAACAAGCCCAGTCTGGATATGCAGAGCTGAAAAAAGTGGCGTATTGTGCAGTGTTTCTGTTATAAATCCTCTGTTCCAAGGGACTGAAATGCAACTGTGATTAATCACTGCAGGACGGAGCTAGGCAAGAAAGTGTTCCAGAAAAGCACATACTGTTTTTCTTTCAGCAAAACTGAAAATATTTCACGTGTATGTGAAACACTGGGCAGATTACTCCAGAGCTCTGAGATTATTTCATTTTCCATGTTAATAAAAATAGATTTAACAGCAAAAACTGGCATGCCACAAGATTCTGTAGCAATGGAATTTCACCAGATAAAAATGCTATGACCAAATTAGAGCCTGTCTACCTCTGTTCCCATGTCTCAATCAAAGGTCCTTTATTTAGCCTTCCCCCAGTTCTGCAGGGGTTTTTTACACACAAAATGAAAGTAAAGCTTTTTCTCATGACCATAAACTAAACCAGTGCTACAGAGTTTCTTCACAGAGAGCCATTAGTGGCTTTCTGTGAGTTTGAGCTTTAAAACGTGGTCCTGGAAATTTATACATCTTCAAATCCATTTTATGGCTGTGGCTCTGTGACTACTCTGAATCCTTTTGGTGTTCCGATAGAAGCTGTGATGTCAACAATGTGTGACAATATTTTTGGTGTGCTTTTTTCCACCTGTTTTCGCTGGTCATCTGTGAGTCTTACATCCAGACAACTTAGTTAAATCTCCTCCTACAACCACAGCATCAAGGAAAAAAAAGGGAAAAAAATCTATTCTGCAGGTAGTTCAAACCTATTTCCCACGGGGATGGCAGGTAGGAGTATATTTACCTGAGATTTTGTTCTTAGTTGTTCTGGATAGAGAATATCTGTGGAAAGTTTACTGATGGCAAAATAACCACGAGACAAACATCACCCAGATGGTGTAAGCACTAGAATCACTTCTTTTGTCGCACGGCACATAATCACGTGCTGTGCAAGAAGATGATGGTTGACTTTGTAATTATTTGTAGCAAATAAAGGTAGACCCTGGAACTGAAGCAACCACGGCCTCTGATAAGTGCTGCATGCTATGGGCACCAACAGCTGTAACTGTGCACCAGCAAGTCTTCTGTCACTGTTTATGTGCTCTTGGTTTCATTTCACAAAAATGAAATATCACAAGTCATGTTCTTTATCCCTCTATTTGGATAAAACTCAAGCTTTCTCCAACAGGTTTGCAACATCCAATGAAAACTCAGTCATTCATATTTTATCTATTCAAACTGAATGGCTTGTTCTAATTGGGACTCTATTACAATGTCAATCAATTCTTATGCCAAAAATATTTTAAATGTTCATCTTTAAACACATGTTGAAGAAAGCTCAGCATTTATAAATTTTAAAGGGATAATATACATCCTATGCCTTTTTTCTTTTCAATTTAATGTTCCTCACCTGGATTTGTTAAGGGCTAGGCCATGGTTTCATCATCACCACACAGAAAGCAATAAAAAAGCAGAATACATTAGGGAGGGACAAATAGAAATGTCTAAATATGTCAGTTTTACCATGAAAGCTCTTGAATACAGCAAACCATGCACAGAGGAGCAAACTAGACAAAAAGAGATGTCAGTAGCACCATTATTTTCTCATGATAACTGACAGGAAATTTTCTACCCGAGATTATTCTTTTTGGCCACAAAGATAAAACACTCTCAGGACACTAACTTCCAACAATTTCCCACTACTTGAAGGTATTTATTCCCAAAATCAAAAATGAAGATACAAATGAAGTTAATATGCTGTCAATTTTTAAGAGGTAGCCATACATTCAAGTAGGAAATCTCTTCTAAAACCACATAGCACTACATTGCCCACTGTGTTGCGCTGATAACAAAATTGGAAATTCAGTATTAAAGGAAGCAACTTCTTTTTTTCTGTGGTTCTTGGTCTTATCTTTTAGAAAATGCATGAGCTGGAATAATTGCTGCCCTGGAGTTTGGTCAAGAGCTGTGGAGTCTTGTAGCCTGCGCTGAAATTTGCTAACTTAAATCCAACAAAAATAGAAAAAGTCTAAGGAGAGAAAAAGTATTATTTGATGCCCAAACAGAGAGCAGACCCCTTTTTTTTTTTTTTCCTCATCTTACTGTCTTGCAGTCTCTTTATTATCAGTACAGACCAATATATTTAATAGCATTCAATATTAGTTCAGGTCCATGGTGGCCTGAGGTGGGATGGCCTGAGATTCTGATCAGGAAATAATTAGAGTAAATAGGCTCATGTCCTCACTCATGTCCTCACCCTGCATGAACACACAGAGAGGTCTAGCTCCTGTTTTCTTGCAAAACATAAACATAAAACATAAAATCAATTTCTTACACTACGCTTTCCCCCCAGAATCCCATTCAGATCCCACAGAGAGCAAACCTGTGGTCTTGTACCTTCCACTAGTACTACACTAACTTAACACCAGTTTCCAGGTTTTCATCTGAATGTAGCAAAATGTTGTGGTGGGAGTAAATTACTCTCTGTAAAATTGAGCGTGATGAGGCATGTGAGGGCTTTTAAAAGGGCTTTGAATCATCTCAGTCATCTTCACACTTTCCCCACTGTTTGGCAAATGGTACAAGACGTCTCGTTTTTAAAGGTTTGTTGCAGGCTGCCTGGTACTACTTGTGATTCAGCCTCCTTTTTGCAGACAGGTTTTCTTCCAACCTACACACCAGGGAGGCGGTGCAACAACTTCAATTCACTTAGTCTCTGAGATATGGAGTCTAGTGGCAATTTTCCGGAATGTATTACTGCAGAAACCATTAAAAAATCTCAGGTATATCACCAAGGATTTGCTTCATTTTGCCACAGCAAAAAAACAAAACCAAAACTCAATCGAAGTAATACAAAGTCAACCAGCCTGAATTTGCCTGGATTATTCTCTATTTATCTTTCACATGCAGCAGTGGTGAAAATGATTGTTCGAACTAGTAACTCTAGAAACCACAACCATGAGGATGAGACCTGACTAACCATCTTAAGCTGTACAGCAGCTTTAGACATAGTAGCAAAATGTAGTAGTAAATGAAACTTAATTCATAAGTTTCTTTGTCAATATTTTTGCAAGTCAAATTCCAAAACAGAAGGGGGACTACATAGGGGCTAAATGTGTGGGACATTTTATCAGTCCAGGCAATCAGCTCTGTAATGATCGTAATGCTTTCACCTGTTTTAAGAACAAGAAAAAAAAATGTTCTCTGGATGCTTCAAACAAAGAGGATTGTCTGATTTTGAGCAAAATGAATCAATATAAAACCCTTGGAGCCATTTTGGTCTGGTTATAAACAAAAGTATCAGTTGATGGATTTCTGTGAATTTACTGGAATACATTTATCCATAATATTCTGGAAGTACTGATTTGTTTGATTGTGCTAATATTTCATTCTGGTTTTGCCAGATGGAGGTACAGACATTTTCAGAACCTAATATGGGATATGCCAAAATGGGGACTGAGACACTGACTCCGTGGTTTTTTGGAGTAAAAAAATGCTAGTCACAGGAGGGAGAGAGAGCTGCAGTGTTTTAATGACAGGGATTGTATTCAGCTTCAGAATGAAACACAGCTGCTGTTGCAATTTTCAGGAGAATAACACTCATAGTATTCTATTCTTTTACCAAAACTGACAGTTACTGCATACCTATGTTTCATGATACTGTCAATGCAACTTTTCTTCTTTGACTTAGCACATAAAAGAAGATGTGCATGCCCATCCTGTCTTCAGTTGCTCACCATATAATTGTAAATCTTATGTAAATCAGCACAAAATTCTACTGTTTTACTTCTAGAAATGGAATAGTCAGGGAAAGAAATGAACAGTCCTATAGATTTCAGCTTGAACAAAGAGAGAGGATATTAAATAAGTACAAGTTTTTCTAGTGTTGCTCATTACATTTGTTTTTTAGAATCCTGATGTAATGGGTATTCATATAAATATGCCTCAGATATTTTGAAATTTTGTCATGTGTATGAGACATGACAAGCATTAGTTATGCTTTTGGAGTCCCAGTGCCAAGTTTTAATTCTTTTTATTGATCTCGGGAAGCCTATTATCTCCTTCAGGCAGTCTCTACAAAGTTCAGCCTCACAATCAAATTAAGTTCTTTTGTGCTGTTTGGAAATGCAGAACATTTACATCCTAAAGACAGCTATCCTGAGCTAATCTGCCAGTGAACAAATTCTCTACAGCCATTGTGTCTGGGGGTTGGGAAGGGTGAAAGAGAAGTTATTTATTTCCCAGAGACTTATTCTACGTGAACCTCTCATATGCACGCTATGAGCCATAGCTTTCCACTGGCTGTAGGCAGAACAGAAGCAGATGTCTGACAGCTTTGTTGCACACCTGATCACACAATACAAGTTAACTAATCTCTGATCCATATCCTGGACCAGGGTTATGCTTTGACATGGTCAAAACTGATCTCTGAGTGTGCTGATCTCTGAGATCAGTGAGACTCTGTGAGGCTTCACAAAGCATTTTGAGGAAGAATAGAGGAATACCCCTCTAAAAATTCCAGGTCACTCTGCTGACAGTTGACTTCCTTGACCCGTGGTTGATTCAACACCTATACCCAGACAGTCCCAAATAGCTCCAGGTTTTTGTCACCCAACAATTAATCCTTCTGGGAAATATAACAAGAAACCTTAATATATGCCAAGACTCCAGCCAGAATCACTCCTCAGGCATGGCCACTGTGGCTTCTACTCAGAGAAAAATGTGTCACTGGCTGCAAAGAGATGAGTTTGCCATGTCTCTGCTATTTCAGAATCTCCTCAAGGGATTTCACAAATAACTGATTGATCCTCTTGGGACCCTAGAGGACAGAAAGGGAATGTCATAACCATGAACGTGTCTTTGCAGGATTTTAATTGGAGAGAGGTCTGCCACTCTCTGCAGGTATTACTCAGATACAAGCTCTAACAGGATATCTATGATACTTAGATACAAGCACTAACAGGAGCTGATGCTCTGCCATGCCAGCTGAATTCATGCATCAGGCACTATAAATCATATGAGCGAAGACATTATCCTTACGTGAAGGTCTGCCAATATTGTAGCTCCAGGATCCAAGAAAATTCCCTTTCAACATACATTGCAGGCTGGCTGTTCCCTTAAAAATCGGTACTAGCCAAGGACCTTCTGTAAGAACAAGGAAAGCTACTTCTCATCTCTCAGAAGACATCAAATATTTATTGAAATCTTCATTTATTTAGCCACCCACAGAGAACCACATGCAAGAGGTCTTAGCTACTGGTTTGACCTTGACTATTTAATGACATGCATAATGATTCCACTGCAGCAAGCAGGGCCTGGCAGGACAAATGCAAGCAGCAACTGCATTCAGATCTCTCATCTTCTACAAAACCAGCTGTGGGGGAAAATGGTAATATTAGATGAAGGAAACAAATCTCAGCATGCAGGATCAACATATGGTGGCACCAAATATCAGATGCCAAAAGAAGAACTAATGCTATTTGCGGGCCTATTTCATGCCACAGTTCTTTCTGTGTAAGACATAGGAAATATGCATATTTTATAGTGGCTGGTAGCAACAAATTTATTGCTCAAAATAAAATGTATTAAAATAGTGTCATCTCTCCTATTGTATATTTGCTGCTATTTATATCTGTGCAAAGCAAGACAAAACAGACATTTTGAGATTTTTTTTAGAAGTAGTGTTTGTCCAAAGGTTATGTGACAGTGAAGGAATAAAAGTCTTTCCAAAAGCAGCAGAGAGTATTAGAGGTCCATTAAGCTTGTCGTGACATAAAACTGCAAGACGTGCCTCCGGCTCAGAAGACAGGTTTGCACCGTATCCTTACCTCTCCATCTGGAGACACTGTGAGGAAACTAAATGTGATTATAGTCTCTTGGGCTTCTTTATTCTACCAAGGGACAAAGCTTTCAGAATACAAGTACAGAGGATGCTTTACCTACTTTCTGTTTGGTAAGTTATTCCTCTTTAGGAGAAATATTTGTCACAATTATGCACATGTCTTCAGTCCAAAGTTTTCACCTATCCAGAGATGAGAATGGTTGTCCCAGTTCCCTGTGAGCCTCTTCATTTGGAGTCAGAGGTGCTCTGCAATGTCGTATATTATACAAACTATAATGATACTTTTCAGAAGTTGAAGGCTTTAAAAACAGAGGCATTGTTATTAGGTACTTAAGTCTGACTGCTCTTTATATTCTTCCATAAAGATGGCCTGTGTCATGTAGATATCTTGGAAGAAGTGCATTTGAATGAGGGAGGTGAAGGTGGGAAGGTTAACTGCTTTACAGCTCAGGTCAAAGAGACATTTTAGTGAATAGGAAGGGCTGGGTTAAAGAAAGTTCACAGTCTGATGTGGGGAAGGGGACCAGTATCCCTGAGAGAGGCACATATGTTTAGGATAAGACTATTAATAGGGATTTCCAAGACAAAAACGGGTTTATGTTCCAGAAAAAGACCAAATAAACTGGGGTTTTTTTTCCAAAATCCACTTCCATAATCAGTTTAATTGAGGAACACCTCTAATACAGAGAGAGGTCAGTCAGAATTAATAGGGAAGGTAAGTTGTGGTGTGGGCTATCTCCTTCAAGTGCTTTCCCATTGTGTGAACAACCTCAAGGCACACTGTCTAGCACAGATGAACTTCCCCACTCTATCTGATCTTACACTCTACTAAAAACATGTTTTAAATGACCAGAAAGTTCATCTTCAAAGCCAAGTGGTAAACCAATCTGTAGGTCATGCCTAACCCGTTGGAAGTTGGGGGACTTTCCAACAGGAAGAGCATCGTGTGGAGAGTAAGAATATCCACACTGGAGGACATTCATTGTCCAACCTCTCAGTGCAGACCAGTCTTTGCTCTTCCCTGCTGAGCCACTGTCCCAGTACCAGGCCCCTTCTCTATCACTTGCACAGCCCCTTCCACATCTGTAACTCCTGAGTCCACTGTACTCACCTCTGGGAGCATCATGTAGATTATGGACATGGTTACAGACAAGAGTTTACCAAATCCCAGTATTACTGAGTCATCTGAGGCGAGTTTTTTCCCAGGCCAGCTTGTACCAGTGTATGATAGCCACCTCAGCTTGGCCATGGGGTAATGGGGAGGATAGCAGTCAAGGGTCAACAGTATTCTTGCTTCTTTTGAACACGACTCCTAAGAAGCCTCTTTCATGTTGGGCTGTCACCTCATAGAGTCACTGAGGGTATAAGTGTGCCTTGTACATTCTTTTGCCTTGCATGGCTCTGTAAGCCAAGACACAGAGATTTTTATTTGCTTTTAAGTGTGTGCAGTTTCATGGTAACAGCTTTTTGACAAGCATTGCTGGAGATATATTATTTCTTCTTCAGTAGAAACTGAAAAATATTTCAATTGTAAAAGACACTTTTACAACTACTTTTAATCAGATATTTTCCCTGATAGTCACTTAGAACTCCAAGTCAATTCTTTCAGCAGAATAACACCACTGTGGCCTTGCTGTCGTGTTACATTCAGCGTGCATATCTCCATGGATATTTTACAAACAAACAAAATTATACTCTGCTAATATCTGTCTGTATTCAGTGGGACTTAGAAGTGCACTTAAGAAGCAAGATTAGAAACTACTTTTCAAACACATTTCTCTGAGCTCTTGTGGGTTTTCTTCCCGTCTTGAAAAAAAAAATCATAGAAGACAGGTGGTATGAAATAAGATAAATATATACTGGAATACTATCACTAACTTCAAGAAGCAGTTAATAAAAGGGTTTATAAAGAATCCTGTTATTATGCATCAGGAACTAATGATGCAAACCCACCAAAATTAGTTTTCCTAGTTAAGGGTTCTCTGTGCAGTCTGGATAATAATTCCCAGCTCACAGTTTATTGACAACATGGAAATATCCTCCTGGACTGATAGTCTTTCATGAGATCTTTCTTTAATATTTGCTTGGAAACATTTTCTTGTTGAAATTTCTTGGTTGTCATTCCTGTGGCATAAATCCTCTTGAGTTTAAAAATCTAGTGATAATCAATGTGATCAGCTGCATTTTGTGTTGTCTATTGTACAAACCAGAAGACACAAATCAGAGACCAAAGCATGGAATATTTCTTGAACTAATGTTTAGATTAGGCCACCTAAATCTTAATATATCTTTAGTTTATATGGTCTTTGAATTATGTATTTTGAATATATATATAAAGATATATATGTATAGACTCAGTGGCCACTTTTTAAAGCAGTAAGATGGAGCAAAGAATATGATATATCATTGGTAAAGCATGATTGCAAGACTGGCTTCCCTTCCTGAGAAATTCAGAAGGACAAGCCAAGATTTTCTGTCTTCGTCATTCTCTCTTCACATGTACAGTATAAAGAGATAAAGAAAGCAATTACATTGACATTACAATGGATAATAACAATTACCTTCCCATCTGGATCTTGTGTGGCAGACTATTCCTAAGGTTTGAAATTTGGGGAAGAATGACATGAGGGACTCCTGTTAGTAACACACAAGAGCCAGAATTTTTTCTGATTTTGCAGGTAAAGGTGTCAGAAAATTCAATCCATGCCTTTCTGGGAATAAGAAGCTCTTGGTGCATGTTTTTCACAGTAGAGATGAGGGATGCACATATGCACATGCAGCTGACCTCTAGATCTCACATAAAGACAGAAGGTTTCAGGCATTCTGAAAACTTGTTCCTTTCAAGGACCTGACCAGTTGCTGTGCCTGATGCCTCCCAGGACAGTGTTGGCCCTCCTGGCTCCCAGGGCACTGCTGACCCACATTCAACTTTTCCATTGGCCAGGACCCTCAGGTCCCTTTCCCTGGTACTGCTTTCCAGCATCTCATTCCCCAGTCTATCTGTACATCCAGGGTTGCCCCATCCCAGGTGCAGAATCCAGCACTTTTCCCTTGTTCATGTGGTTGGTGCTTGCCCAGCCCTCTGATTTGTCAAGGTCTCTCTGCAGGGCCTCCCTGCCTTGAGGGAGTGAACAGCTCCTCCCAGTTTTGTATCTGCAGACTTGCTCAGTGTCCCTTCCAGTCCTGCATCCAGGTCATTCATGAAGATGTCAAAGAGCACAGGGCCTAAGATGGAGCCCTGTGGAGCCCCACTGGTGACAGGTCCCCAGTCTGATGTCACCCCATTCCCTGTAATCCTTTGTGTCTGACCCATGAGCCCGTTGCTCACTCATCACATGATGTATTTATCCAGCTGTGAGCTGGTTATTTTATCCAGAAGGATTCTATGAGACAGTATTGAAAGCTTTCCTGAAATCCAGAAAGATCAACTGGCTCCCCTTGATCAACCAGGTGGGTTACCTTGTCATAAAAGGAAAAATGGTTTGACAAGCACTTTCCACTCATGAAGCTGTGCTGACTGTGATCAATGGCTGCATTGTCTTTCAGGTATATGTCAACACCTCCCAGAATAATCTTCTCCATTACTTTACCAGACACTGAAGGGAGACTGACAGGCCTGAAATGTCCAGGGTCCTCATTCATCCCCTTCTCAGAAAAATTGGGCAAGGTTAGTCAGCTTCCAGTCAGCTGGGACCTCTCTGGATTCCCAAGACCACTCAAAAATCATCAAGAGAGGTTTTGCAATGACATCAGCCAGCTCTTTGAGGATTCTCAGATAAATGCTATCAGGCCCCATGGATTTGTAGGGATCCAGCTGGAGCAGCAGCTTCAGAGTTGATAGGGAGTTGATCATTCTTGCAGTCATGGTCCTCCAGGTCAGAGCACTGAGACCCCCTTGGTCTGTCATCTGTGTTGAAGGCAGAGATAAAGAATGAGTTAAACACCTGTGCTTTGTCTATTTTCCTGGTTTTAAGGTGACCATCCTCACCCTGTAATTGGCTGATGTTGTTTTTAAGTGGCCTTTTGCTTTCAGAAACAGCAACAATGTACTCCTCTTCTCAGACGGCAGAGCCATCCACCTCACCCACACAGATTTCACAGACTGTTCTGAGTTGGAAGGGATCCACGAGGATCATGGAGTCCAATCATTAAGAGAATGGCCCATGTGGGGGTCAAACCCACAACTCTGGTGTTACTACTGTGCTCTAACCAGCTGAGCTAACATTACACCCAGACCACTTCTTAGAATCTCCCATGAAATAGGGAAAGGGAAGATTGCAGGCTGGCTTTTTCACAGGAGAACAGAATGTCGTATGACTTAATAAGCTTCAGAACATGTGAGGACATATCAGATAATAATTGCATATTTGAATATTTCTATGAGAACATCTTGTCCCAGCTGATCCAGAATCCTTCCGTGGGGGAATGAAATGTCTGAGCCCTCTACAGAATGAAAGAAAAGAAGCACTAAGGCAAAGCAGTAAGTAAGCACATTTTTGTGAACCTACAACAAAGTGAAAAAATGGCTTTATTTTCTGCAGTGAATTTCATTTGGATAAGAAATTAGGGAAAACCAGAAGCCTCTTAAAAAAAAATTGACAAAAGTGAAACCTTTGTCTTTTAAGTACTTCCTTTCCTTATTTTAAAAGTTTCATAAATTGTGAGATTTTACATAGCTGTTAATCCCCTGCATCCTGCTGCTCTTTACTTCCTGAGCTAGTTCTATTGCTGGGTGAAACAGAAAGATATCTTAGAAGCAACATTGCTTTGCACAGTGAGTCACAAGATGGAATAGCTAAAAAGAGCTCTACAATTTATTCCTGATCTTAAATGGGATCTGACTTGGATCTTTTTGATCAAACTGCTGCTGGAAACCTCCTCTTGTGAGCCATCATTAACACTTTTCGTCTTCTTGAGTATTTCCCTTGATGTTATTACAAGCAATAATCACTGAGCCAGGGAATCAAATGCACATTTGAGGGAATCAAGGACATTCAGAAGATTTCAAGGTGACTTTCGCTTAGTAAATGAACTGATTCCACATAACAGCAAAAACGTCATGTGATTTTAGATAGAGCTGGCAGTTCAAAGTGCAGTGTCTTCAGTTATAGGGGGTATACAAAGCAATATGTCAAGAAGAGAACAGAGTGATGCAGTAAGACAATCTTGGAAGCATCAGAATTAATATTATTCCATCTCTCTAGTTCAGGGGATCATAGAATCATAGAATAGTTTGGTTTGGAAGAGACCTTAAAATCATCCAGTTCCAACCCTTCTGTCTTAGACGCAGGCACCTTCCTCTAGACTAAGTTACTCAGGACCCTATCCAACCTGGTGTTGAACAATTCCTACTGTGTAGTGCCTCACCACTCCACTGTAAAGAATTTCTTCCAAATATGTATTTTAAATCTACCCTCTTTCAGTTTGAAGTCATCCCCCTCCTTTCCTGTCACCATTTACCCTTTTGGTACAGGAAGGCCGATAATCTCAGATAGTCACAGAAGAGTGATTAGAGATGGGCTTGCATTGATTATCCATTTGTTAGGACTTTTAAAGGCAAAAAGCCTCTCAAAATTACTTGCCTTACAGCACAATTAAAATAATTCTGGGTTGTAGGATTGATGAAGCAGAGCTTTTTTGTTATAAATGTTGCAAAAACACTCAATACACTTACTAGAATGGCTCTGAATACACAGCAAAGTATAAAGATGCATTTAAAACATCATTCTTTCAGGCTATGTGTTTCCTTATGTCACTAATTTCTTAATCTATTTTAAATCTACCCACTCATTGTCAGACTGCAATACTTCTTCAGTCAGCTTCCCATTTATAAGATGATGTCCTGAGAGCTGACATCAATGGAAAATGCAAGCATTCACTTCTTTGCCAGATTTAGCCACACGCTGCTCCACAGCCTCTAAGAAAACATATTTTTCACTACAGTTACCTCACTCAGTAGCTGGCATATTTTATACTACAAAACTCCTAGAATGTCAGCTTCTAGTCCTGGGATAAATTCTATATCCTTAAGAAGGAAACAATGAAATTTAGTGATTCTGCAAACAATTGAATAACAAAAAATTAAGTGTGTATAAATTTTCTTATTTGACATACATGAGAACTGAGCAAACTACCCAGGTTAGAAGTGAGGAATAAACACAGCTAGAATGGGTTCAACTTTAATATAACCTTTGGCTCCAAATATATAAACCCTTTTGTGTTTCCTGCAAAGAGTCCAACAAGTTTCCAAAAAAACTCCTCTGCTGACCACACTTTTACCTCATGCTCTTTACCAGACTTCAGAAAGTTTCAAAGATTTTTCAGATATCCCCATTCCCCAAACATCCTGACTTCCACCCCACAAGGATCATTTTATGTCCATCTACACTTATTTTGTCAGGAAGCAGCATAAATGCACATTGCAGATGTGGTGTTCCTTATTTTAGCTAGGGCCTCCAGTGGGTATCAACGTGTGAACTGGAACAGAGTCCCAGGAGAGGCTGTTTGCTGTTTGCCAAGCAGGGCTGTGTGCAGCACGGATGATTCACCCTGCTGATGCCGACTTTTCTCAAGCTCGGGAGAGGAGTCAGAAATGGCATGCTGGAGGAGCAGTTAAAGATAATATTCTTCTCTTTGGTACAATATCTTCATATGGAACTGAATCACTCACAGTTGTGAAAAGCTGAAATGTTTTGTTCATGCTCATTTTCTAGAGTCTTTAAAAAAAAATTTTCTTTCAGTTTTTTTTCTTTTTTTTTTTAATTTTTGCAAGGACCTGTTTCTTTCTTCTCCTGACAAGCTGAATAAACAGTGAAATTGTCTAGCTATTTGTCTAAATACTCAAAGACTCACAGCGAGGAAAGAGTTCATTTCATGTTCATGATTCCAGAACCACCTCCAGTGTGTACTTGTGGTCCACTTGTGGCCATGCCATTTTGCAGCTGTTGAGAAAAGTCTTCTATATATAGCCCTGAAGTCACCACCTTGAGTGGTTAACCATTTAATTGCATAAAACATCCACTGAGAGGGCTCACCTGGAACTTCACTGGTGCCTAACTCTTATTCTACTGGATTTTGAACACCAGCTCCCACTGAAGATTGCAGGCCCCTGAATTCACGTTACCTGAAGGGCAGTGCAAGTCTGGCCATAATCTCTCGGGACAGCTACATCCATTGAAACAGTGACACCAGAAATCACAAGAGTAAAACCTGTATGTGCAAGAAGCAGTTTTCTTGGCAACTGGCCCACTGAGCTAACACTCACCTCTGGAAGATGTCCTGAAATCTTGACTTCTTAGCAACACTATAAATTAACAATGATTATTCTGTATTTCCTTCCTGAAATACAGCCATTTGCAGTGCAGACTGAAAATGCAAAATCCAGATCTAGGTTTACAAGGAAGTTTTCACTAAAAGACCCAGTTGTCAGGATACTTCAGCCCTGAGTTGCATAGATAACTCCATGCATTGCTTCACATGCAATACATGGAAAAATGTAAGCTCTAGACATAGGATATCCCCAAATCTAGCAAGCTAGGCAGATGGCACATGTTAGTCAGCAGAAACTAGTGAGATTTAGATCCCATCTCTAGCCTGTGTGGAGTCCCCTACTCCTGTATTTGTTTCAAACCATCCAATTTCACCTATATGTGAGTCCCTTCTGCCAGACCTTCTCACCAAGTATGGCCTCAACAGTGGCTCTGTTCCAATGGTGGACTTAGCTGGTATTTATGCAAGAAAGTACAACTAGAATAGATACATTCCTGTGCTGTAGGAGGTTGAATCTATGTTTTCCATGCCCAAATTACTTTACCAATGGTACTCAGGTGGAAAAGATTCTTTTCAGTCACTGTTTTGGAAGCTATATCCATCCTTGTAGATGTATTAAATATTCACTGTGCCCTAGAAAAAAAGACATGAGTGAACATGTCACTATAGCTCACTGTATTCTTATGATTTTCATCTGGGAGAAGAGATGAATCTCACTTTCTGTACTCATTTTCAATTCAAAATTTAAATATTTGAAAAGAAGTACTCTCTTCTACAAGAAGCCTATGGCTTAGCCCTTCAGTGTTCTCATATTACTCTTCTTTCCTCCTCTGATCTAATAAATATTTAATTATTCCCTGGAAAGTGAGACAAAGTGAGAATTCCCCTCCCCTCCAGTCTACTATCAGATACTCTCTTAGAAAATGTATTGTGGCCCTTTTTCCTTCTTCTGTGAATACTTGAACCGTTAAAGGTCATTAGGCCACAGATCTGAGGTACTGTAACTACCAGCAGCCTCTATATTTTGTGCAGTCCCTTTTCTAATAGATGTGGTCTAAATTGCTTCTGAGTTGAGCAAGAGACATAGAAAGAACCTCACCTGCAAAGTCTGAATATGCTATGCATCATCTGACTCCTTAGAATGGAACATTGATAAAACCAAGGCATTTCCAACATACTTAAAAGTAAAACTTTAGAGATTTTACTAATGAAGCCATAAGTGACTGCGGACTTGGACAACTCTAAAATAACGCGAAGCGAAGTGTTGCATTTTGAATACTTAAGTAGCAAGGACTGCTAAAGCCAAAGTCCCAGTTAATTTCTTTAGTGCTTTTCAGACTGAGGGTCCTAAGTCCTTAATTTTTCTCATGCTCAGCATTGCAATGACATGCCAGGGATTGTGTGCAAGGGAGAGCTTCCCTGGTGTCACCTCTCTGTGGAACTACCACAGATTGCTCTGAGCTGTCAACGCCTGCACCTCCAGAGTAGGGCACATGTTATGAGACAGGGCAGATATGTGGGGCTGTCCCTCTCTTGATGTGTGAGGCAGCCTGGTAGGAGGCCGTGCAGGCACCACTCTGGCCATGGCACACAGTACCAGGAGGAGCCACAGCAGCCCAGTAACATCTAAAGAAGCACTGACACTTCCAAGAAACTTTCCCCACATGACTTGAGGAATTTAACTAGCAGTTTCATACCCTGTCATGATTGTATTACAAGAGAAATTCTGAAAATAGCACAGCTTTTTTGATCCTGCTGCCAAAGGAAGAGATGGGATATCTGGCAGCAGAAAGTTGCTGGTTTTGTCAATAGGAGCACAGCCAGGAGACAGGGAAGAGTCAGAAGTTGCGCTGGACATTAGGGATCTAGGTTGTTGCTTACTCGGGCTTTAACTTTTCAGATTTGTTGAATGCAATTAGAAAAGGACTCTGAAAATTTGTCCCCAGAAATGCAACAGTGAGAAGATTACTCAAATGGCAGTTCACTGAAATTCACTGAATCCCTACACACTCACAGTATTACAAACATGAAGTTTGTATATCAAGAAAGAAATTTATGCAATGGGAAGTGCAAGAAGAAGAGATCCAGCTGGTGGTAAACTCAATCAGATTCACAGGAGAGCAGAAATACAGAATCTTGCAAAACCATGTGCTCCAGTCCTTTGGAATGAAGCTGGTCAGTGGTATACTAAGATCATTCTGAGAGCTTTTTGTCTAACCCATCCTAAAAACCTCTGGTGAAGGATACTTCACAGCTTCCATAGGAGCACAATTTCAGTGCTTTAACAGCCAAAAAGAAGGTTTCTCTTTTACCCAGTGAGATAATTTTGGTATAATTTATGTTTGTTCTTATCCCATTGGCCCTGAAGAATTACTTATCATCATCTTCTTTACAATAACATTTTATAGCAACAGAAGGGAGAAAAATGTTTTTCATCTTTCTGGGATCAAGTAGAAGGAATAATTGCCTCCCACATCTTTGTCAGCTCCTGTGTGAATGCAACCCAGAGTAAAATTTGCCTACTTGGCTGTATTGTGAGATTTTTTTTTTTACTCATTCTTAGTCTGTATGCATACTATTTTTTTCCTTCTTTTTTGTGGTATCCTGTAACTGAAATCTTTTGTTTCTCTGAATAACATCTTGGTACTGGTTGTATCATTTCATTGATTAGCCTCTAAATGAAAGTGTTAATAATTTAACTTTGTAGTCTAAGGAAAAGTAGAAATTACTGTAAATATGATATCTATGTACTTAATTTTTGTTTCTGGAACAGACCTGCTCTTCTCTCTTAAGAATGTAAGTTCCCACTGTGCTGGAAATTACTCAGCATAAAGTGTTATAAAAATCAAGGGGTAACTGTTATTGTTGCAAAACTTTTATTTAAGGCTGAATAAATACTCAGATTCTTCCAATTTCTTTATTTATAAAGGAAGTTTATTCATTAATACCAGAGGCATCAGCCTCTGTCCTCCTACTTTGAGCAAGCTTAAGAAAATTATTCTAATATGAAGTCCCACAGGAGATCATTAGCCATCTTCACTAATGGAAAATTCTTAAAGGAAAAAAAAAAATTATACCTTCACTAACTCGGAGATTTCTAGATTTCAAGAAGAAATTTCTGCATCCAGAATCTGCAGTGGTACAGAATTAGTCACCATGAATATATATCCAATGTGGTTTCAGTTGGAGGGAATCTGTAGCTTCAATACTTCAATTTCAATATTTCATAGAACTTGTTGCATCTTCTTTAGTCTCCCGTTTTTCTCACTTGCAGGGTACTATTATAAAACACATAGCAGAAAAGGAAAAAATAAATCCAAGAATTGAAATAATAAAATAAGATTCTATTCTTATGCAAACGTGCTTTGGTTTGGGGGATTTTTTTTTTAGTTACAAAGTTAGAAAAGTCTCTCTGTTAATCTAGATAATTAGGTAATCAAGAAGAGGAATGAAAGTGCATAGTCTGAAAATTGCCTGAATTACCTGTATTTTCTGGCAGAAACAAAGAGAGAAAACAAAATAATTAAAATCTCATTAAAAACCCCCCATGTCAAGTGTTTTTTCTTCCCTCCATAGTCATTTACCTCCCAACTGAATAAAGAATGGCTACCTACGAACAGGAGGAGCCCATGGCAATCAAAAGTATAGTACATAGAAATCCTATTCTTATTTATTTACTTATTGTTAAGAGCCAGACTCTTGGGTTCCTGAGGCCCCTTTACTGCTAACTAATGAATGTGACGTACTTTAAAATCAAACCCATTATTCAGTTAAAAGTCAACCATTAAAATTTCTTCCTGAAAGTAGAAGGAATGTTTGCAATCCGTTGTTCTGCAAGATATTTTCACATCGTTTGGTAGATTTTCCCTAGCTCATGTGTACTGCAAGTCTAATAATGTACTGTAGGCTTTAAAAATGGAATTTACGCTCTGGCAGAATTTTGTTTTGCACATATACATCACCATGATTTAATAAAAAATCTCCTTAATATACCCCTGTGGCATTCCTCACCACAATATTGTCTTGTTGTTACAGAAATGAAACAACAGAATTGAAAATATAGCTTAGGGAGGCCCGAAAAATATGTTGCTGTTGTGTGAAAAATGGTCTGTTCTCTGTGGCAGGCTGGTAAAACACATGGACCTGAGTGGTATCTCACTCTTTACTTTCACAGACTAAAATTTATCAAGAAAAAAAAAAAAAAAAGAAAAGAAAAGCAACTTGTAATAAACATGATGTGAATGAACAGATCATTTAAAGAAAAAAGTGAAAGAATATTATCTGTTCTGTTAAGGAGCATTTGGTTCTTTGCATGTTTTTCCCCAACTGGCCTGCACTGCTCTTACCACTCCTGCTCCAAATAAATCTCAGCAGAAGGAGGGAGAAAGCAATATTAAATCTAGTCCACAAACTTGAAATCAGTGGTTGTGCCAGAAAGATGTTTGTCTATACCCAGGTGACCATTTATATCTGTCTGGATGACAACACTTATGATACATGGGCAAGCAGGGAGGTAGAAATGCAAGCATGGATGGCAGACTGAAACCCAAAATATGAAATGGATCATATTTTGATCTCAGGCTCCAAGCTGGAAGAGTTGAGTGTTCTGGAATGAAGAACAAACCCAGTGAAAAGATACTGAGCTCTGTTGTAAAAGCTTTTGACTACATGACAACAGTCACATGCAATGTCTGATAGATAAAATGATTTAGGGAAGCCCATTATATGTTATAATTTATATTGCAAAAGTGTTTTACCTTTATGTAACTTCCTGATTCCTCAACTGCTAAAGAAAAGGGAAAGGATTGCCCATGCAACTTAAAATGTTATGAATCCAGAGTATCATGAAACATGATCTTTCACACACAGAACACTGAGCTTTAAGAAATTCTAGTAAACAACTTTATCTTCAGTGAAACTCCTGGGGTCAGTACCTAATGGTCTGACCTAGTTCAGCAGCTGATGTGCTGCTGATATGCTGAGCAGTTGATTCATGTCTAGACTCAGTCAGCTCACTCTGTAGCCCAAAGAGAGAATACGGCTTATAAAAGTCTCAGTTTGTGCCCGTGGGATGTTTTTGATATGCTGCATTTCTTTCAGTTCTGATCAATTAATGGAGAAACTTTGAAAAACAGTAATATTTACTATACTCACTTCTCAGTAAGAAATCACTCGTTTTCAATATATTATCTTAGAATTCTACTGCTGCTTTGAAAAACCAAAGGTGGCAAGAAGAAAGTTGCGGGAAAAGTTTAAAGATCAAAGCTTAGAATTTCTTATAGAAACCTTACTATCGCTGTTAAGAACATTATTCCTATAGGATATTTTTCATTTTCACCAGAATCCAATTTTCCAAAATTTTAGTCAAAAACTTTAACCATCCAGGTATGCACTGCCATGCTGCTGCCTAAAGAGCATAAACAGATTTAGAAATTAACAACTTTAGTTTCTTTTCAAGCTATCATTCTCAGTGACACTGGTATAATATATGGTTTTCATTTAATACTTGACCTGAATATGCTGTATTCCTGTGGCATATTTCAAATCATGACAAAGGCAAACAGCACAGACTGCAGGAAAGGTTGTATAGGCCTAGTAAGGAAAGCATATGGATAACACTTATTTGGCTCTGCCACTAATGAAACCTCAAGCTTTGCCAGCTATTGCTTCATAGAATTCTTGATCTGACACAAACACCTGGAAAAAAATCAAAAATACTGCTTTTACAGAGAAGAAATTTTTGCAAGATGCATTGAAATAAATTTTTAAAGAGCTGGGAAGAGTGTGAGATAATTTGCTTAATGTGAGGATATACTATTTGTAAGTCTCAAGTGGTTCACATGTTGGTCTAAAAGATAGGCCAGGGGTGAAGTGATAGACAGAGAGTGGAATAGCTTTCTAGATAATTTCTTATGGCTTTTCACAACACTCATTCTGATTTCATATAATCCCATTTTCCAGAAAAAAAATTCAGTTTCCATCTGAAAGTCCTTTCTTTTCCAGTGTGCATAGAAGTAATAAAGTCATCCCTAACTATATATACAGTGGCATCTTTCCATTGTAATTCAGCCCATATCTGTGTATAGCTATCAGAACAGCTGCTGACTGCATGCATAATTCAGTGATGGACAGAATACCTTAATGCAGCAATGCTATTACACACCAATGTAATATGGCTGAGGATGCAAACATAAGGAGATGAAGATGCATATCCTCCTGGAATTGTAACTAGTAATCAGGATAAATAATCAGACAGCACATAATAAGAAGCAAATGTTTTGCTCTGTCATGGTTGCTGGAGCATTTACTGTAGCTCCTCTGGTACAGGTGAGCAGTTAGCAGATGCTATGCACCAGAGGACAGGTTGGATGGAAATTGCCTTGGTGGATAAGCAGAGGATGAGGATTCAGAAGGTCAAAGTTTAATGTCCAGACCTGCCACAGATTAGCTGATATACGGAGGAAAATTCAGACAGTCATTTTATGTTCTATTTTCTTCACATTCAAACTTAGGACAGTATTGCTGTGGGAAAAACACCCCATTGGGTCCTTTAGGCACAATGATTCTTGACTGTGCATTCTCAGAGCTCCAGAGAAAAGACAAGGAGTTGGATGGTCAGTTACATCCATGCTGCTTTACTCTTTAATCTGGGAGTGCTTTCAGGGACTGTATTTACACCATACATTTGAGGAAAAAGAAGGTAAGAAAACTGCATTGCAGTCTCCAAATACATTTTTTCTGCCTTTCCAGTACAGAGCAGATGCAGTAAATTATATTTCCCCTTTCCATTCCCAATGCATAGCAGAAGTTAAAATGCCATGCTCGTATTTACAGTATGTATATCCTTTTAAGCCTCTAACTACTGCAAAAGGGTCCATCTGCAGTGAGGGAAAACTTAAAAAAAAAAAATCCTATAGAGGTTTACATTTGTAAATCTGAAATTGTTGAAAATTTTCAAATATTCCAATTCTATTGTGAGCTGTAAAAAAGAAAACAACTCTCCCACGCACTGATGCTGACTCATGAACTGCAGGATTACTGAGACATGACATCCCTGGAGGATTATTCAGTAACTCAGGGGAAACTGTGAGATAATTGTCCTCTCTTTTCATGACCATTCATGAAAACACCTACTGAATATTTTGCTGCTGCTGCAGGCAAACTCTCTGAGCTGTGTTCTAGTAGGAAGATACTCCTCCTCCTCTGCTTCAACGTTTTGATCTTCAGAAATGTAAATGGTCTGAGAAACCTAGTGAGCTTTCTATCCATCCAAAATCTAAAGAAAGACCATGTCTATTGTTTTTGGCTTCTTCAGACAGAGGCTGTAAAATAGTTACCACAGATTGCTTTTAATTTACTCTAGACACATGCTGACTGTTGAGTTTCCAACGTACAAGTTTGAGCAATAGGAAGACAGCAGTGAGAACAGAACCTTGCCTGTTTCATATGCATGTCAGATATTAAACAGATATAATTAGGCTATTAATTACTATGGAATGAGTTTGCAATAAGTGTTTGTTTTTATTAAGGGTTTGCTTAATCAAAATGAAGAATTCAGACTTTCATGAATTGCAAAGTGATTTCTGAGGCTAATGAAAATTAGAGTGTTGAAAGAGAAGGGTAGCCCATTTCATTTAAGAAAAAATAGAAATGAACAAAAGAGTTGACTCCTGGAAATTACCTCAAAAGTCAGTCTTGGAAACACACTATGAAATGCTTACCACCCTCATAGAATTAGATCTGAACCTCCCCTCAACCAAGTTTTTCTGCTAGCATATGTTAAGTGCCCACCAGCACAAGCACTCGTATCCATTATTATCTTTATGTATGGAAATGAATATTTAGCAATTGTGTTGATAATTTGTATAAGATTTTTTTGCTTTCTCTGAATCCTGAAGGATAAGGAACTGTCTCTATAGCATAAACCCAGTATTTAACTTGCCAGATAAAATAGGTTTTTCATTGGTGCTGACTGGTATTTAATAATTGCTTTAAAGTAGTGCTGCCAACTTTATGGAAAGGATTAAGAAAATACTATTTCTTATGGCAAAATGTGGGGTTGCATATTTTCTTAGGACAACTGTTTCCTTAAACACACCAAGTTCAGGGTGATTTCAAAACCCAGGAACATTAAACCTGAAGGACAACCTGAATTCCGACATTCTGAAGAAATCTCTTTGCTGTTTCTTGCTCCTGTATTATGTACAAATCCATCTAATTCCCACTCCCTGCCCTCAGTCCCTTGCTCTCAGGTCAGAGCTGTGGGCATGGTTTTCCTTTTGTGCTGGAATTGAGCCAGCATCTTCCTTCCTGCTCGCAGACCTTGTCTGACATTCAGGCACCTCTGTTGTGAGCCCAGCTGCCACCTCCTCTGCTCCTCACCAGTGCTGGCTCCGATGGCTCCTGCAAGAACATTTCAAAATCCGTGCTGGTGATACAGTTTGCCTCGGGCTTTTGTCGACCAAGCAGTGAGGCACAGGTTTGATTTTAACTGTGATTGCAGTGAAAGTTGTTATGTGCCTGCAATTAATAGGTGTATTATTAAGTCACGAGGATCAGACCTCAATGAACATGCCCTCACTGGCCTGTGATGTTGCACTTACTGGGAACTGAAAATCATTTTGAAACTGCAGTATTATTTCTATTCGTCTCAGTTCCAAATAAACCAACTTTCACTACTTTTGGTGATACATCTATAGAAGAGCTGTCAACTTCTCTCACAGAATCATTTTTAAATGTTTTATTTTAATTCTCATTGCTCTCTTGGAGAGGTGTAAGTAGTAGAGATTGTACCATGAAATTAGGAGTATAAATAAAAAATACCTTTATCAAAGCTTCATTTCTGCACAAAACTTCTTTTCAGTGGGAAGCCATTTTTAATTTCAGGAAGTAATCTTCTACATAATATTTATTGATATCTTGACAGCTTTCTCCTTTTTATTACCAGAATGCTCAAAAAAGGCAGTGTTCTCTAGAGGAGAAAGGGAGTGATATCATTCCAGATGATATCAGATCTCCTTCACAAGACTAAATACTTATTCAAGATTGCAGACCACTATATCAAAGTCAATAGACCTTTGTCATTTATATCAGCTGGAACTGCAAAGCATTTGCTGCTCTTAAGGATTTGCATCCTTCCCTATTCTTTAAGGTCCTTATTATGCCCAGGCCACTTTTCATCAAAAGAATTTACTTTTTTCTATAATCTGTTGTTGTAGAAGGCATGTAAGACGCCTATTTTTTCTGTTATTTCTGTCCTATTAAAAACTGTAACATTAAGAACTGAAGCATTATGGAAGAAAACACATTAGGATTCTCTAGGGTTGTTCAAAATGAACTCTGGTCTTCCTTGCTGCTTTTTGCCTGAACATACACACTGTTACTGCCCTATTCTGTCAATTTTCTTCCATTCCCATTGTAGCTATCCTTATGGCACGGTAAGTATTTCAGAGTATTACAGCTGACCAAACTAGAAGGTCACCCTTAAACTATTACAGCCTGTGAAAATTATAGAGAAGTTTCTTTATGCACCAAATTAAAGACTGGCATTTTGATTTAAAAAGAGGCTACATTTGACTGTTCTTCACATCACACTTAAAATTCTCTCACATCTATAATTTTCCCCTGAATAAACCATGTGCTGGATGTCAGCTCAGAGTTCGACTGAATCTAAACTTGACTCTATCTTGAATATTGATTTTTTAATCTTTTGTCCTCCTCTAAAAGTTGTGCACCATCAGCTGTGTTCATGCTGTGATTGAATGTAAAATCTTGGCTCTGTGAAGTCAATGGGGATTTTGCCATAGGATTCGGTGGGGTTAAGGTTTCACCCAATCTGTTTCATACATATCTGTGGAGCCCCTTCAGCTGCTCAGTGTAATACCAGGGTCTGGCCTTGGCAAGACAGGCCCTAGCTACCCCTCCTGCCTGAGGGGATTCTTCCAATGTGCTCTGTACACAATGGTTTGGTCGGTTCTGCCCCGCCTCAATGACCTTGGCCTTGTGGTTCCTTCCCCCTCGGTGTGTCTCCATTGGCTTCAGGTCACTGCCCTTTCCTGCCCTTTGCCCAGCCCCAGACTCTCTACTTGAGGGGAGATGGGAGTGGGGTCCGCTCTCTCGCCTCTTGGCCTTGGCTCTCTTCGCCTTCCTCTCCCTCCCCAGCTCAGGGTGGAGGGGGGAAATAAAATGGACTCTCGTGCTTAACAAAAGAGACTTGTCTTGTCTGTTTCCCTGCCGGTGGCTGTAACCTCCCTGGACACGATGATCATTGTTGCCACATGATGCAACACATATCCTTTCTATTTTGTTCTATCTTAAATACATTCACTGCAGCTTTTAGATTTAACTCTGATGAAATGCTTTATTTTCTTTGTCCAATAAAACGAAATAGGTGCATTTTAAGCTATGCAGTGTGATGCCCTTTAACTACTTGAAGAACAGCAAAGGACAAAGCAGGGGAAAAATCTGGGTTGGTTTATCTATTAAACTTTAATGCTTGGTATCAGGTTTATTTTCCAGACAAAATGGTGTTATCACTGTAAAAGTAAACAGGAAACTTTTAGAACTGTATAAAGTATAGGTATTGATTTTCTGAAGCATTGTATTATGCCGCTCTTGCCTGAAAAGCATTCTGGGTATATAATCGTGCAATGGTTTAGCCTTTGTTCAAAGCCTCACTTGTTATTTTTTTCTGATGAAAGCACCAAATTTAATACAAAACCTGCTCAGTTTCTGTATAAGTTACTTTGCTCTGCCCCGTGTTTAGAAATTAAATTAAATTGTCTTGATTTGAGGGTTAAAGCAAAGCTTCTGTTTCCTTCTCAGACTGAAGACAGAAAGAAAAAAAATCAACCTACTCTACCTAAAGCAGAAGGCCTAGCATGCCTTGTAAGAAGGAAAGCAAGTGATCAGAAATGTTTTTCAGAAAGGCTGCTCAAAAAAGTACAAAAATTTATGGAAATACAAAGAAGAGAATAGTTAGTCTGCACTCAGATTTTGCTTGGAGGAGAGGGGTGTGGAAAGACACATTCCAATTATCTCAGCTGGAGGGCTGGATATTAGTACGATATCTCTTGGAAACCTTGTTTGAAAAGCAAGAACACATCACCTTCAGGAGCAGGGGAACAGAGGGACCCACTACCTTTGCTGTGGCTGGGGAGCAATGAGAACCTTTCCTGGTACAGTGTGGGTTTTGCTGACATCCCCTTTGGGAAGAGGTCCTTACTGTGGCCTCTGCAACTCATCCCTCTGAGATGAGACTGGATGGTACCTGAACTGACTGTTGATTATCTTGGGAAAAGGAACTTTACTCACCCACTGTACTTCATAGCAGAGTCCACAGAGCGCAGAAATAGCAGGTGACAGAGGAGTAAAGATGTCATTCAAGAAGAAAAAAGCAGCAGGTGAGTGTGCCTTGGACATCACAGAATCACAGAATGACTAGGTTGGAAGAGACCAATNGGATGTCACTCAGCATTGTCATGAGATACGTGCAGCACTGTGGGAAGGGAATGAGTTTTCCTCAGCTGTAAACTAACCTATTTGTGTGACTTTGCCGGTTTTTCTTATCATTAGGCCTTATTTAACTAGCAAGCTTTTAGTGTACTTGTTGCGCTGTAAGTAGGATCTTTTTCACCAGTCTTCCCTTGGTTTCACATTTCAAATGGATAATACAGTGGCATTAGCATGTTATCTGATGACAGAAGAGATGTACTAACACACCTACCAGACAGAAGTGACTGCTTGTACAGGCAGACACGAGTCAAAAATATTAAAGTTGTAAGAAGACAGAAGGAAAAGAGAATAGAAGAATTTACAGCATCGTTCATGCTACCATGCCTCTAGAAAAGCTGCAAAAACTTACACTATACAAGTAATATGGGTTTATTTTATTAGCTGTGCATAATATTGTACTCTTATGGCAGAGATGGTGTGATAGCAACTCATGCATAATGTAAATGAAGTGTAGGTGTCCAGTATATCTCATTGCATTCTTTCACTCAGGTTTTTTTAAACATTAACTTTGTGCTTCATGTAATTTCATTTTATTTTCTACAAATTGAAGAGTCTTGCATTTTGCAGCATGGGTGAGGAGAGACATACAAACATTTATAACATCAAAACTCCAGGTGCAAATACTTACCTGGTTTCTCAGTTTGTGCAGTGTCTGAATTTGACACCTCTAGGTATCATCTTTGGATTATTAGGCTCTATTTTTAGCTATAAAAATGGTAAAAAGAGCTTGGAGGCAGAAGAAATAATCACTTAACTTTTATCAGAAAAATAAAGTTCTGTAAAACAGCTATTTTTCATACAACCTCAAAAAAAGCTGTCATTTTGTTCTTCTTACTTATGATACAGACTTCATCCCTTCTGCCAGCGCTTTGAATAAATCTCACAACTGCAAGAAGCTGTGGGGTTCAGGTTCATTCCTCATGCTGGGTTTTCATATTGGCCTAGGGAGCACTCAAAAGCACATGTGGGACTAATGTTCACCTTTTGCAGCAGCTGGGGCCCTTTCCCTCCAGTCCTCTCTTTCTCTGCAACACTATCTATTCCCTACCTCCCCTCAAACATTTCCTTTATGTATTTATCACTCTTTTTTTCTTGTGGCTACATACACAAACAACTGCAAAAATGTAGTTGTCATTTTAGTCTCAGAGGAGACAGGTTTGTGGGCATTTCCATTTCCCTGTGCTGAAGAGATGTGAGGAGGTAGTTGAAAAAAATTTTGCTTTCTGTTTTCACATGTTATATACTTAAGGTCAGTGGGTTTGGCATTTCTAGAGAATAGAACTGTAACAAATAAACCTCACAGAGTCAGGGGAGAGGTGTTCTTCATGAAGTTCAGATTGAATTAATGAAGGCCTTTGAAGATTAAGATGAAGGCCCTGAGTACAAAGAACCAGCAACAAAAAAAGCTCCATTTCCTCTGGCTAAATGTTGGAAGGCTCATCCAAGTCACTGGGAGGTGCCTTAAAGTTTTGTAGTGATAACAATCCCATTTGCATGAACCCTACATGTTTCTAATGCAAAAAGAATTCTAGCCCTGTTCTAGTAGTTAAACATGCTTTCTAGGAAACCAGGCTAAAAATACTAAGAGATAATATTGCATCACTGAAAGATAAAGTCTCCAATCAAAACAAGTTATATCAAAGCTGATTTTCATCAGCCCTGGTGAATATTTGGGATTAATTCTCTATCACTGAGATGTTCTTGCTGACTTAACTGTGGAGCGGCAAGAGTCACTGACAGCCCAGGAAGAGAAATGTACACACACCTGTAGAACAGGTTAGTGGTCTCTACCAAGACATTTGTACACCATCCACTCACAGCTGTGCAGATGAAGAGTTAACTATGGCACTGAAGTCCTACGTGTGATACGCTCTGTTTGCAAGGAGCCAGGACTTGCTGACTGAATAAATGCAATGCCAGTGTTTGAGTGGGTTGGGCTACATTAAAATTAGAGTGCAATTAATGTGCATAGCTCGCTGAACCCTAGGAACACTGAGGACTTAAAAGAGGCTCAGAAAAAACTCAAATTCAGCTGAAACTAATGTCTCAAGTACTTCATCACTGAGTGATTAACTGTTTTATGGCTATAAAAGAATAATTTCATAGGCATCTTTAGCAATCTGACAATAACAGGATTTACTATTACAGCTTTATGAAAACTTCTCTTTGCTTGTTAGTACTACAGCACATTTCTCATGAAATCATGATAATNGCTCTGGTTAGGGGATCTTCGCTCTACCGCCATAACTTTGAGAGACACTGCAAGGAAGGGACCCCAGGAGGGTTTAGAGGCAAAATATTCCGATTCTTAGGGGCGTGTCCCCGAAGGCGTCCGGAGGTGCCTGCTGCCTGGCAACGCGTCGAGGTGTTGCGAAATCCTGCTGGCCACCCTTCCTCGCCTGTTCCTGACTGCCGGTTGCTGCGATCTTCGGAGACAAAACTGCGGACGACTCCCCCATAGCTGATCTTTTTAATAAAGAGCTGAAATTAATAAAGGCTTAGGCCCGTTCTTTTCATCAAGTATTTCATCACTGGGTGATTAACTGTTTTATGGCTATAAAAGAATAATTTCATAGGCATCTTTAGCAATCTGACAATAACAGGATTTGCTATTACAGCTTTATGAAAACTTCTCTTTGCTTGTTAGTACTGCAGCACATTTCTCATGAAATCATGATAATATGATCACAACAGAGAATATTTCCCAGGAAAATGGTTTCTTTGATTGCTGTTCCAGTCCGTATTTTTTCCATCCAATATTCTGACTCTATTCAGTAACACTTTGTTTCTTTTTTGTGGAATCCCTGTGAACAAATTTCATCTTAACTTCATTACTGGAATTTAGTAAGCAACAACAAAGAGCCTTTTATATTTCTTTCTTAGTGATACTCTGAACTGTACCATTTGGTGTAGTGGTTACAGCAGAAGTATCCAGAAAACAGGATCCAGTCACAATAGCGTCTTGCCAGCAGCCAGGTCTGTGTTTTCTGATGAACTCACAGCAAGCTGCTTCACTGAGGACTATTCCCTGAGGGCTTCAGCTGATTAGCTTTAGAGAATTCTTAGCTTGTACAAATAATATGTATTTGTACCATGGGTACTATATACCCTTGAACTGGTGCTACTAAAAGTTCATCCAAACACCCAGGTACCTTCCCCATCCCATGCTGGGACAAGTCTGATAGCCTGCAGTTCTTTCTGGGCTCTTCCTGATCTCAAAAGCTGTCTTGGGGGAAAAGGAAACAGCACCTGCTATCTACTCTATGTAATTAGTTTATGGCTCATACTTTATAGCCATCTGGAAATTCACCATCTACTTCATTGTTGCTGATGATAAATAATTTGTTTTACTCGGCTGAAGATTTTAATTTTCTTCATGATTCTGCAGTACTCTAGAATTTCACTAATATACAAGTGTTTAGTATCTTCCTTTTTCTTTTCTTTTTTTTTTTTTTTTTTTTTTTTTTTTCCCCCTGCCCCAGGAAAACAAAANTTTTTTTTTTTTCCCCAGTGCACAGGCAAGCAATAATCACAGATTCTTGGATCCAGATGAAAGGAAACTCTTCCTTTAATTTCCTCCACAGCAGCTGTCCTGTGCTGAAGTCATCAGCCATACCTAGTGATGAGTTCTTGCAATGGGAGCACTATCAGCTTTGTGCAAACCTCACGGAAGTTTCTGCTAAACATTGTTGAGATCACACCTACTGTTCCTGAAAATTTGACAGCCTCTCCCTTTCTGCTCCACTTCATCTTTGCTTAGCCTTTTGCAGAAAACTCATGAGACTCACAGAGTTTGTGAAACTAGGACAGAGTTCACCACAGTTGCTGACGGATGCCCTTTGAGGTACAGATACCAGTACATGAAAAGAAAGCATTCCCATCCTGCACAGTGGTATTCTACCAAGCAGGGAAACAGACCAGTGGCTATGGATAAATCAAAACAGAAACTCGTTTTGCACAGACCACCAAGGATCATCTGTTCTTGGACTGAGCTAAAAGAGAGGATTTTTTTTTCCCCACTGAATACTGGCTGAGTGTAGTATTAGTTCCTCTGTTAAACTGGAAACAGTCTGTACTGTCTGGCATGCAAAATGTTGGCAGAAAACAGGAGAAAGGTTTTCTCAGAAGTGAGTGGCAGGCTGTGCACATGTACTGGGTGGACTGAGATGGCTCAGGATCCTGTGTGAGACTTCTGTGTGCCTGCAATTCGGGAGTGAGTTTTATTTCTTTGCCCTCATGCCATTCCACCAAATGATAGTGAGTGTGATGATAGCACATTCATATTTCAGAGCATAAGCTGGAAAGTAGCATAATCTAAATGTGTATTGGGGGCCTGAGTGTTGTATATGCTGTAACTGTTGTTACTGTACACTTCATTGCAGACTACCACTAAAAAACAATAATCACAATTTGATTTTTTTTTTAAATATAGACGAGGTTGTGAATATGCAGCAAATGTGTTGTAAGCAAACTTAAGATATGCAAGAAAAAATAAAAAATCCAGTGGTTCAAAATGTAAGTGCAAGGAAAAATGTGATAAATCAAACATTACTTGGAAAACCTTGGTAGAAATGTTTTTCCTGGAGATCCCAGGAAAAAAGCAGGCAAGATAACAGAGACCAATGGATTCCTAAAAATAATTTTAATTTTGAAGAGTCTTGAATGCCTATCATGCTCCACAGACCATGTTAAAAGAAAGGCAGTAGGCTTCCTTGTGGATCAGACACACTTATAGCTGTAAAATGGGGGAGGGTTGCACAGCCTCCTCGAAAACTGTCTTTTCACACTCACTTAGGGTTTTAAACGCATAAAAGCAGCAGGGCTAATAACAAAATTAATGAGGCTGTTACATACTGTTTACAATGCAGAAATGCCCAAAGCACAGTCAGTGATGGGAAACTGAACTGAGTTCACCATATGACCAAATTGCAGGTTTTTCATGGGGAGAGTGATGTAATTAAACTCACTCATATGCAGGACATTATTCACAGGTTAGAGGTCTTCATGTTCTACCATCAGCAGAAATTCCCACGTTTGGCTTTTGTTATGAGTAGACAATTCCTGCTAAGGTTAACTTTTACTGCCAGAAGACTATGCAGTGTATTTATGAGACTCTAAAATTTCAGAAAAGGTGATTTTCCAGGAATGTAGTGAAAGGGAATTACTTTGGTGTAAAAGAATAAGAAATTCAGCTTGCCATTTCCAGATATTCTGCAAAGCTTAACGTCACAAGAATCTACCCTCAGACTGTATTTCTTTATGTGTATTTCTACATGTGTACCTCATGTATGAACAGATATATGTATGTACATATATATATGGTATATGTGCATGTATAAATGTATGTAAGCAATGTGTGCACGTATATAAGTGTGTGTGCTTTAGATAAGGCTGAGAGTTGTTTCCTGAGCCACAGCAACGTTGTACAAATTGTGTTATGTAAACTAGTGGTTAAAGCATTCAGTCCTTGAATCATATTTTGCACAGCTGCTACTCAGAAAACCACCACTGTTTTGGCTTCTCTTCTTGTTCAGGGGTTGGGTTAGATTTCTACTTGACATAGCATTACACTTCCGTTTTTGGGGTTTTTTTGACAGTGATATAGCATGAGCAATTTAGCTGCTATCTGATGGAAGATAACTTGCAGCTGTGTAAGACCCTATTTTGAAAGCTTTTTGGGCTAGGCTGGAGTAAAGAAGGGCCCTTGTCCATACGCTTCCCTGATGTCTTACCATTATAAACAAGATTTGAAGGATACTGAAAGTCTTGTGAAGGATTTGTAGGAAGCTGATAGTGGAAGAAGCAAGTGTTTCACACATGTATCTATTAGAATCACAGATCTAAGCCAACCTCCTGCTCAAAGCAGAACTAAATCTGAAGTCAGACTGTGTTGTTCAGGGCCACGACCAGTCATGGCTTGGAAATTTCCATGAGTGGAAGTTTGACAGCCTTTCCACAAGCCTATTCCTGCTGTTACTTCACCACACTCAAGGATTATTATTTTTTTCTTTTTTTTTAGCCACAATTTCTCTTGCTGCAGCCTGCAATTGTTGTGTCTCCTCCTTTCCCAGAGCACCTCTGAGGAGTCTATTTTTTCTTTCTTTTGGGTAACTTCCCACTAGTCATTAAAGACAACTACATCTCCCCTTAGACTTCTCCATATTGAACAAGTCCAGGTCTCCTAATTTCTTCCTTTATGCATTTATGTCAGTCACTTAATCTCAGTGGATCTGTGCTGCTGCAGTTTATCCATTTCTCTCTTGTACTGGCAAGCCCAAAACTTAACACAATTTTCACTAGAGTTGAAACACTGAAATTTCATTAACCACCCAGATGATATAAAGGCAGAATCAATTGCCATGTAAGTCAAATATTGGGTCGAAGGAGCAACAGGTGTTAGCAGTTTCCAGTAGTGATCAACATAAGTTTCTGAGAATCTAGTTCAGTAAGAAGTCTGAGATTGCACAAGAGGTCAACATCCAAATAATATAAAAGAGAAAATTTTGTAACAGAAACTCCTCTTTCTCTGTTAGTGGTTTGTGCTAAGCTATTTTTGTTCCTTGCAAGATGACTGTTTCATACCTTGGTGATTTCAAACAAAATGCTATTTAAAATTGAAATGTCAGCTTGACTGGAAAAAAATGATCCAGAAATCAGTAAAAGGAAAATCCTGTGACAGATTTTTTCCCAGCCTTGCCTAAAATATTGATTCTCTTTATAAATTCTGTTTACCTTGGTGGTATATGCAAAAGGCACACAGGGGGCATGTAGCCGATTTCAAGAGAGGAACTCAAACTTTATGCAGGAGCATCTATATTTTAGTGTAACTCCCTACACAATTAAGATATGAACAATTTCATGTTGTAAACTTCCCTGGTGTTCTCATATTTTAGTTGCTGGCATAATTTGCACTCTTACAATGTGGAAATACAGCAGTGCACTCACCTTTGATAAGCACACTGCTGGTTGACTTAAAATACACTAGCTAAGTGAAGCAAAAATTTACCTTTTCAAGTAGTAATTCTTGTCTCAAATACAGCCAGAATGTCAATACAATCTTTACAAAAATAGCTGTCCACCGTATCTTCAAAAGGACAAGTCAGCCATTAAATAATAAATTTTTAAAAATGTTATTCTCACATCTATTCAGCATTCCACTCTTACCTGATTCTGACAAAGACAGATGCTGGTGTTGATTTTGGTTTGACTGTTTATACGACATTGGTGCCACTCAGCCACACATGCACATATGCATGTTTTGACATGTTGCTTTGTTTTGGAATATTTCACATTGTGATATCAACAGAAAACTCATCTCCTCATGCCTGAAATTCCATTTGTGAGGTTCTGTGCCTGAGGCCAGACTGTCTGGGTAATAACCAACATAGTTAATGGGGGCAAGGACTCTCCTCCTCCTTTACTCAGGAACACAGTTGCAATCCCCTTGCTCTCTGGAGAGAATAAGTCAACCAAAGGGAGAAAGATAAGGGATAGGACTGCAACACATCTTTTTTCCTGCTTTGTTCCAGGAGATTACTGTCACAGGAAATGGAGCAGCCTCTGCAGTCAGAAAGATATGGACACACAATTATGAGTGGCTTGCTATGAGGAGAACTGCTGATACACCAAGGCCAGTGGTGGTTGGACCTTTCTAAGCTTCTCATTTTTGTAGAAGTCTTGAATAGAAGGACATGTCAGTCAGTGATACTGTCCCCTCTGTGCCACAATAAAAAATGAGTAAACATAGGAAAGAAATAATTTTTGGTGTGTTTGCTATATCTTCTGAAAGGTCTTATAAGGTTATGAGCATTATCTGGAAAGCCAGCTGTGCCCTTCACTCCTCCCTCCCTGTTCTCGATAAGTTCCTTACTCAAATGGAGGACAGGTTGAACGTCGTTTACTGACGTTCTGAACTTTATCTGTTGGTTCTTATCTCTTCTGCCATGCAAAATATGCACATGAGAACCTTAATTTCTGCACGTTAGCAACAAAAAGAGTAAAAAGAAGAAGCAAGGTTTTCATTCATCTGTTTCTCAGACCTGAATGCGAATGGGTGATTACAGTCCATAATATCAGAGAAGAATATCGGTGTAGAGCGCACAACCCTTCCTTCAACAGAATTAAAGACCTGGCTGGTGCTGCATTTTTCTCAGTGTACATGGTGCAGGATGTATCCTGTGTTAGTTAATGCTGCACATCCAGTACCAGATTGCTGCTCTTATTGCTGCTGAAGTAGCAGCAACCTGAGTAATGAGTGAGGCTGTATCACAGTAGGCACTTCTCACTGACAGTGAATTGTCAGCCTCAGAAAAGTTACACTCGGGACCAACAAAGCAGGTTAAAGAAGGTGAGGAGGTAAACAATACACAAGGACTAGCAGACCCATGAACCTAACTCTCCTTGCAGGGTCATGTCCCTGCTGGAAACACTCCCTTCAATCTACACTTTGTGACCATATGGTAAATACAGGCAGGGGCCTCTTATGTCCAAAGGGCATCTGGAGCTCACAGTGAAAAACAGCTCACATCCACCAGTTCACCAGACATGCTGCCCTGGCCCTTCCCTCACAGCCATGGCTGTTAACAAGCTCATGTGCTCATTGCTGGTGGGGAGCTTCCAGTTGTTTGTGGAACTCAGTTTGGTACAAGAGCAAAAAGGAGCAGTCGTAACTGTGCGTTCCCTCTCACTTGTACTGATGTGTCTGACTTTCTTATCGAATGAATAATAAAATTAACAAGTGTTTTTTCTCTTAATAATGAATGCAAGTAAGACAAACATATGGTCAAGTTTTTACCTAATGATAATTTTTAAGTATTTAGGATTTACTTTCTTGACACAGCAACACAGTTTAATGCTCTTGCAGACATTAAATAATCCAGATCCATGGTAAAATAGAACTACTGTTCAGAACACATACACTGAGATCAGTGACACTTGCAGCTGAGCAGGAAATGTCGAACTTTTAGTGCCTAACATGAGGCATAACATTATATTAAGGACTGTAACAATTCATCACAGTCAGTGCATGATAGAACTTTTAATGTTATGCTTTAAGCAAGAAAGCCACAGTTTCCAAATCTTTTAAAGTGTTCCACAGCTGAAAACTATGTTAGGTACCAGAAATAGAGCATTTTATGGAATTTTGTTGGGAGAAGACATTTTCAGTTTGGCAATGGCATTGATGAAGCCATTAGCCTGACAGATGAAAGCATTACCATTATTTGAAATAATACTCTACATAACATCATATAAACTACAAAATACTCAATCTTGTGTTAAAAAAAAGCCTCCTTTCGCTGACAAAATTACAGTTGAAAGAGCCATGTGAGATTAGTTCAGTATTTTACTTGTGAGAGAAATGGTGGTGTATATAGCATTGTGGATAACTGCAATATTTTGGGAAAAGATTTGACACTACAAAGCTTGAAAAGAGCATATTGTATTTAGTGGAAGTGAATCTTTTATGCTAAGAGATATTGTGTTTCTTTTGGAGACAGAAAAATATTTAGACTGTCCATTATTTGGAGGGAGGATATCCTCTTAACCAGATAGCCTGCTATTTATAAACAAAAATATTAAGCAAAAGAAAAAGTAGTTTCTGTGGGAAATGTTAGAGTTCTAATGTCAATATCAAATTGACATTGTCCTTTATTGTTAAAAGGGCAGTCAGACACAGAGGTTTGGTTGCAGCTTATTGTAAAGGTTTGGTTGGATAAATTGCATGCAACTTTTGTTATTAATATCACCCAAATTAAAATCTGATTCGGTCTTACTTCTTTTAAAGTGTGCATTTTTAAAATCAAATGAATTTTACCAACATGAAAGAATCATTATTTTACTCTGCAATGTTTGCTGCCAGGTCTTTGTTACAATGTCAAAATTTCTTTTGGTAGTTAAGAAATTTTGTGAGCAATTTAGAGGCACAGTGAAAGGGATGGGACTCATTACGTTAATGAAATTGAGGTTAAATAATTAAATTCTAGTAACTCGAGGGGAAGGTATACTTTACAAACATCCCTTCAAGGCCTATGGTTCAGTAATTGCTGTGCAGTTTAAACCCATTACAAATTCTCTGAAATTGGCCATTTGACATTTTTACTCAATGTTGCATAACAGCTCATGAGCTGTGGTGTGCACTACAATGAACTCCCTCATGGTAGTGGTAGCACTGAGCGTACTGGCATTCGGTGAGGCTTTACATGTTTCTTAGGCCACTGCAACAAGTTACTCCTGCCTTATGCCAAAACCTTGCTTTGGCAGGCTTCGCTTAATGGCAAATTGCCTGGGTAGAGACAGCTGTGAGATGGTATTTCTTTACATTTCAAGTCAAGTAGCACTTATCTATGCACAAAGGGCAGTGCTGGTAGTATTGAAGAGAGGAAAAAGAAATAAGCCATTTGTTAATTCTAAGAGCTTTTTCTATAACCGAATATATTATTCTATGTGAATGACTTCATAGCTCTGAGCACAGGATGTGCTGCATTAGATAACTCTGTATTATCCATTCTGCTGGATCAATAGCACTGAGCACTGGGTCGTGTATTATGTGGTTTATTCTTTCTTTCTGTCAAGGTCAGGTCAGGTCAGTAAATTTGGCAAGCATTTGATGGTATATAATTAAAGCCAATTCAACAACAATCAATTTCCTCATACCTTTTACCATTACCAAAAGTATTCCATTTGCTAAAAAAGGTTCTTGGTTGGTAAAAAAAAGATATTTTTAAACTTAATTTCTGCCCTGAGGAGATCCCTTCTGTAGAAACTCCAGCTCAGTAGTTTTGAGGTTGTTGCCATATGGAATGTTGTGTAGTTACAGAGGATCATCAATACCTGTAGCTGCATTATTGTAGTTGCTCATATGATAGGTAGTTTTCAATTGCAGACCCTGTTGTAGTGGACTAGAGCTTATGGAAAGGCTTGTTAAAAATCATATGTTATGTACAATATATAAATGGAGATATGTTCTTTTCCTCCACTCTACTGTAGGTGAGAGTTCAGTGTAAAGTAACAAAAGCTCTACCCTTGCTTGGGTGCAAGCTCAGGGAAAAATACATCAAAAGTGTTCTAAATTAGGGAGTTTTCTCATATCAGTAGGAGAATAAGGTAAAAAATGAGTGGTTTTGAAAATGCCAGGAGAAAGTAAAATTATAGAGGCATTTAAAATACTGAATTTAACAATTCTGTTAGAAGGAATGATGTACTTTTAACCTCAGGATGTTATGTTTACATGTATCCATGCGTGTTCTCATGCTGTATCTAGTGTGGACCATAGAGATATAAAGCATATTTAACATCCTATTACAGAAATGTTACAATTTTTTTGCAATTATGGCTCACTTGTTGCTTCTGATGAGTTTTATCTGTGCTACTGCACATCTGTGATAATGCAGTCTTCTGGGGCCAGTCTCTACAATGTTATCATACTGAGGCCAAAAGGCCTATCCTGCCCTAACACACAAATATTTTATTTATAGGCCAGTAGGACAGAAGCCTTCCCATTCTTTATCTTTTATAACACTCCACATAATGTGATATCAGGTAGGGGAGAACTTGAAGTTAATTTCAGCTCCATGGATAACCTTTGGCATGAGCACTTGAATATAAAGGCAGAGCAGAAACAAACAGTGGGATGCTGTGAGAGGGGAACAAACCCTCCTGCCAACCTCTCTGAAGCAGCTGCCTCTGTTGAGGCAGAATAAGTTAGCACTCATTAATTGGTTACTGCTATTTCCTTTGGGAGCCTGCAGTACAAATGACCTGAAACATGCAGGGTGCCACACATCCTTAAAAAATTCCAGGGTGTCCTTTCAGTCAGGCAAAGAAAAAGTATCAGGGTCATGATCTCCACATTTCTACTTGGTTTTTGGAGACTTCACTTAAGTAATAAGTGTAGCTGAGCCAAATAACAAAAAATTCATTTTAATTTTACACTGTGCCATCCTAACCTCCTGGTTATGCTACCAAAATGTACAGGCTCACTTCCACTCTTGTGTAGCACTGAGAGCTGCAGACAGATGGTACTGGAGGGAAGGCACTTTGACCTGTGGTAGTCCTGCCCCTGCCTCACAGAGAAAACCCAGGATTGTCCCCAAACTGGGCCTCTGCTAAGAAAAGAAGGTCAAGAAGATCCCCTAATACCTGCTCTAATCCTCGCTGAAACTCCCTGATACAGCACTTTGTGTTTCCTCTCTCTGTCCCAGAGGCAACAGCTTAATCTTGGGGAAGTGGAGACCTCACACAGGTTGTGCTTTCCTGTACTAGACATGGAATTAAATCCTAGAAATGAAAAAAACTGCAAACCAACCAAACCAAAATGCCAGAAGCAAGTAAAAATATAATTAAGAACTGACACATTAATTTTTGCTATGTTTCAACATGAAATAGAATAGGTTTTGGTTGAGATGAGGCATCTGTGCTAAATCATGCCCTTGCCTGCTTAAATGTAAGGAAAAAAAAAATTAAGCCTTTTGACCTTGCTTTTCTTCAAAGATGGTATTAATATTGCCTGAGTCAATGTTCTGTCTCCATGAATAATTTTCACACACTTTACAGAGATTCAGCATTTATATTTCTAGAAGCTTTAACAGCCTATCTCAGAACTTTAGAAATGACAGATAAAAGGAAAGTTTTCAAGGTTGCTTACTGTCTTGCAGGACTAATTTCTTTTACAGGATGCATTTTTTTATTTATCAAAAAACAGACTTGACATTGCTACAGAAAAAATGTGATGACTGAGTGATATTTTTGCAGTCAGGTTTAGTTCATTTTCAAAGTCATCTCTGTGAGTTCAGCTGCAGATTTTCTCTCCTACAACTTTACATTACCAATATTTTACTGGGGATCTTGGTGAAAATCCTCAGGCTCATAGGTAGCATGACATTCCTGGAGAATCCTGTTCCTATAGTCTCAAATGATAAAGTCATCCCAGGCTATGGGGTCACACACTGGTTGTGCAGGTCAAAGGGTGTCAGCAGCAGCTGTAGTGGAAAAAATGTATTCCAGCAAAATAAAAATGCCAGTCACTGGGGAGTGTGAATAGCAACAATGCACATGCAAATAGAGACAGCAGATAAAGGACTCAGAGGACATCCCTGAAGAAGAACCACCAGGCAACGAGTGTGTACAAGAAGAAAGGAAATTTTCTTTATATATATGCCTCTAATGGTATGCACTTCATATAATAAAACATCCTGGGAAGTGACAGAACCACACTGTTTAATGTTGTGGAAACTAACAATTTACACTGAAAAAAATGTCTGCTTCTCATCCACAGTTTAAAAATTTCTTTTTTAAATAGGTTAATCTTTAAAATAATGAACAAATAAGTCTGTTTTGCTTGGCTGTTATATACTACTACAGTATTTTAATTTGCAATTTTTCTGCAATCCACTTTTGCTTGTATTTGTCCTTCAGTAGTTTATTACCAAACACAACAAAGTAGCAATTTCTTTTCAGAGCACATCATAGAAAAAGTGAGGAAAATAAGAAGGTAAAAACCCCATGAGAAGGGACTAAGAGAGGGTGCTTTGCACAGCAAAGAACCTCCTGTTTCTGCATCTAAAATCTCGTCCAAGGCAGTAAAAATTTCACCTTGAAAGCTCTTTAAGGTGTTCAGTGACAGATCAGAGCAGTGCACCAACAGATCCATGACCTGCACCCTGGCAGGAACAGCAATGAGGCATACAAAGAAAGTGAGGTGACTGTACTGAGAGTACTTTCCTACAGGAACACAGAGTGGACCTGTATATTTTTCTGTCACACACTTCAAACTAAGTCCTATAGCAACTCATGTTTGTGTGGTGTGAAGAACTGCAGTGTCAAATGTTTTCACAGGTATAACTGTGAGGTGTGTACAGCTCAGCAAGGTGAAGTCTTAAAAGCCTAGACAGCACAGTCTTGGTGGGCCTTCAAGGTTAGCACAGGAGCAGCATCCTTAAAATGGACAAACCTTGCAGAAAGCCTGATGCTCTGGTGTCCCATGCAGTCACAGCTATATGTGAGCTTAAAGCAGCCCAGAGAGCAGCATTCCTTGGATACAAGACAAAGCTCAATGCAATGATAAACTGGGCTCACTGCCTCAGAAGTTCAACAGTGTAGCACATACAGCATTAAACACCACAGCTCCATAATCATGTATAACAAGGTGCAGTGTTTGATTTCTACCAGATTAGCAGCTCCTACTGCTTGTTCTCCACTTGCTGTAGGAGTCTCATCTGATCTTACTGGTTTTTGCAATAGCAATAACAGAGTGAGAGTCTGAACTCCAGGGATCTGTGTTAATAAAACAGGATTATGATCTTCACTAATCTTGGTCAAAAACTGAGGATTACTACTTCAGATATAAGCAGCATGCACAGATGAACTGTTCAAAAGCAAAATTTCTTTTAATAATTGCTTCTAGTAATGAAAGGAGAAGAAAATTATGTGACATAGATGTCAAGGTGTCCACAAGCAGAATGTTTCTCTTGGGTGTTACCAGCCAAAACTGTGTAGGTACTTCATCCTAGAAAGACCGATTTAAATAATTTGTGCATGAAACCATGGCTAATATTGAAGAGTTTAACTTTTATTTCCCAGCTCACTGCTAGTGGTAAGCAGCTAGACTTTCACCTCTTGGATGAGGCCTCCAATAGGGTCCCCAGCCCCCTGGTTAGTGCAGATGTTCTCTCAGGCAGAGATGCAGGACAGGAGTCACTGCTTTCTCTATGCCATGCTACCAGTAGTAGCCTTTTTGAGGTATTTTAGCTAAATTATAGAAAGATCTGGTGCCAGGTTCAGAAGCATCAAACTCACCAGAATACTGTGGGAGTTCAGAGGCTGGGTATTTAGCCAGAATTTTGTGCCTGTGGCATGAAAGGGGGTTCAGATAGATTCTCTACAACTCTCAACATGCCTAAACTCATCATCCTTTTGATCTGCATGCTCCTCGCCCTGTCAGCTCTCCTCACTGCTGCAAGGGCAAACAGGGCACATTCTGCTGACACCCTGAAACACCCCGGGAGAGCCAGAGATTTAGAGTTTCCCTGGAGTACTTCTCCTGTGTAATTTGACTTTGGTAACGTAGATACAGTGGGGTATTGTATCCAGAAAAGCAGCAGCTGGCGATTTGGGGATTCTCTCCTTCAGGACCTGAAAGTTAGTAATCAGTGATCACAAGATGAGCCTTTGGCACGAAGAATTGCTTTTGAAAATTTGTCTCACTCTTCTTTTCCTCCCTTTATGACTCATTCTCCATTCTGCCTTCTTTTCTTAATAATGATAATAAAAAAAAAGAGTAACACACAGATTATCATTAAAAAGTCTGAAGTTATCCTAAAGAACATTCCTTTTATAATTTCACACTGTTGCCATACATTGTAGCAGATAAATTATAACAAGCATTCACTAACCAGCATGCTCCAAACTAAGGAAACAAAAGACCTACTGTCTTGATGTAAATTTATTTATTTGCTAACTAAAATCAAAACAAGACAGAGATGAGTTTCTCTGATGCTCTCAGCCCAGAAAGACAGTGGAAATTTCTCTGAACAGAGACTTCTGTGTCTGAACAGTGCGATGGGTCAGATGAAAGCCGAAAGTAGCTATTCTAAAAATATATATTCATAATAAAGCCACAAAAAGATGGCCTTTTCTAACAGGATTGTAAAAATCCATGGGAAAGAACTAATTTTTCCCTTGATCCTCATCAAATGCCATTAGTGGTTGCTGCACTTAACAGAAGTAGGTTTCCTCTCTGTATAAGGAAAGGCTGTGTGTGGGAAGCAGTGAAAAAGCCTGAGGTACTTCTTTCTGAGTGCTTTCTGACTTGCTTTTGCAAGTAGCTCAGTCGAGCTCACAAATGTCCCTTTAAACTCTCTCAGCTTTGAAAAATCAACTGGAGAATCTTAATACTAGAAAACAATTAGGGCTACTGAACCAAAACTTTTTGAATAAGGGATTGCAAGCACATGACCACATGGAATTTTAAATTACATTAAAAATGTTTTATGTAACTGTCCTTCCTGTCACATTTGCAGATCTCCAGTGTTGTTTCAGAGAAATAGGAAATTTCTTAGCTTAATCTTCACCTAAATAAATATTCCCTTAAAAAATAGAATAATATTCTTAGTGTCATGTGCTGAATCTCTTGAGTCACTTGGAAGAGTAAACAGAGCCCCCCTGCCTGTTCCTGCTTCCTTTGACTCCTGCTTCCTTTCCCACGTGCTTTATTTCTCTGACTGTTTGACCCATGCCTGGGCCTTACAGGTTCCATTGTCCTGTCTTGGCTCCAACAGCTAATGAGCCACCAAAATGAGTTCTGCCACTGGGAAACCATAGCTGAAACTTTTCTACTTTGTGGGAAATATTTCCATGTGGGTATCAGAGGCACTGGATCCTTTCCACAGAACAACATAGTCTTCTCTTATCTTGACCTTTCTGCCTCTTCTAATATTCCTTATCTTTTTTTTCCTTTTTTTTTTTTTTTTTTTTTAAGCTAGTGGATTCTTGGCTAGCTTTACTGTTTGCTATAGATTATGCAAGTTTTAAGATTTAGGTTTTTTTGCTGAAGTATTCTGAGGAAAGAAATGATTTTTTCAGTCATGATAAGAGCTAGACTAAAAGAAAAATATTCCTTTTTATTCACATTCCTCCAATGCCTAAATCCAGACTTCGTTCCCGAAAGCAGTTTTTCAAGAGGAAGTGAGTTAAAAATATGATAGCTCAGAAAATGCTTCTCAGTTTGGTTACTGCTTAAACAACGTGTAAAATAAGTATGTGACAACAATGCCACACTTCAGAGGAATTTTTCTACTTTGAAGTTACATGTGGCCGGTTCCTCTTTGAATGTCACTGGTGATACAGCAGAATATTATCTATGTTTCTCTTCTCCCTTCTCCCACACATTTACCAAAAAATTATTATACTCTGTGCTCCTTACTCTACTGTGAATACATTTTCATCGTTACATATATCTGCCAAAGACTTATGGTGAATCTTAAACTGTAGAACATTAAATGAATATTAAATATTGAATGATGTGTGTTAAACAACAGTTCAAGAATGATGCAGGAAGTCTTTTTAGCAATAACTGATCATAACAATATGGCAAACAAACATGACACATGCACCCTAATACACATTATAAAACAGGTCTTCAGAAATTACAAAGCCCTTGTGTGATATTTTGTGATTTTATACATGTATGAGCCATGATACCAACTACATCACCCCATCCAACAAGGCTATTTTGTGAGAACACACTAATTTTTGCTCTGAGCTTTTAGCTGGGGCAGAAAATCTACTGATTGGATCCAAGTAGTAGCCATATTTTAGCAGCTTAAGACATTTTGCAAATTTTTTGGATCTGTGAACTCCTATATATTTGTGATAGAGGTGTGGATTAATAAAGGCGTGTTCCTTTCAGCAGCATTTGTGTACCTGCCATAGCATAAAGGAATTTTATTTTCTTGCCTTTTAAAGGCCTCCTACGAAATAATCCACAGATCTCAAGGATATCCAGACAGTACAATGAAAAACCCTATTCTAAGATATAATCTTTGGGATATTCCTCTCCTGAATTATAAGCATTTCACAAAGCAGGGTATGTATATTTCAAGCCTGAAATAGAAAATAACACTTAGAATGGGGATGACCAAAAAGGCAGAAATGGCAATAAAAGTCCACCAAGTTGATCAAAAACTAAGAAGTTACAGTCATCTATGTAGAGAATGAATATCCAGTTATGCTGAGTTGCAGGATTCACAGCAAAAGTTGAATTTATCTAACTTAATGTCAAGAATAAGAACAAATTTCTGTGGAGAGAGATATCTAGGCTTCATAGAAACCTAGGGAAAATTGTGTTTGATCAGTAAGTCTCTATTTGAAAATTGAATTGTGCTTCTTTCTCTCTATGTGTGGAATGATGACTCACCTTTACCGAATAATCAGAGTCGCCATGAGACAATATGGTAACATTAACAATGGATAGTTAATAAGTGATTGGGAAATCTTAATAGCCACTTTCTGAAACTCCAGGAGTTGGTTTCTGACTAAGCAAATTCCTTGGCAAAATAAAGTCCTACACAAAATTTTGTACCTACATTTGGATTTGACTTTGCCAGCAGAAGGGCAAAGAAGAAATAGTTCCATTGAAAATTGCAGTTGGCCAAAAGCATCACCTACAGACATGATTACCTGCTCATCTCTTGTTGCCATGTCAGCTGAATAATTGGTGCAACTAAGATCAGGATTCGAAAAGTGGTGCTCAGTTTTGCAATAATGACATACTGCTAAGAATTTCACAGGTGGATATTGGACAAGGAAGGAAGGGACCCCATTATGTGCTTCTTTTAAGACCTCTGTGTATTATAAACAGTGTTTCCCTCTCAACAAATGGCTTCTAGTTTTGGTGGTCAGTGAGGAGCAAGTGAAGAGCAACTCAAAACACACTTGATGTTGCCATCATTCTTGTTTAATCTCATGCAGGTACCTTTCTGGAGGCTGAGGGTAACAGAAATGTTAAACTAAGCACATGGAACCAAGCAACGTTTCTGAAATAAACGTCAGTATGAAATTGTTTTGGCACATTTCTGGGTAACAATCCATGTCTGCACATACCTGTTATTAACAATTACAGTTTCTTAAAAGGTGTTGATCTTGATTCACAACACTGCAAAGAAGTGGATTCACTAAGTGGAATAAATGCTGGCAGTTCATCAGCCATCACTGAGAAATATGGTGTCGAGTGAGCATCAGCAGCAAAGATGAAGCAGACATGAAGGCCTCTGCATTATGGAGAGGAAACAAAAGCCCCCTCAGAGAGCTGATAGCATCAGTTAGGTAGACGAGTCACTTCCTGAGTGGAAGCTGAAATCAGATATAATTCTAACAATGTCCACCAGGAAACCACAAAAATGTGTAGGATTCATTTGTTTCTAAAAAAAATTGGATGTTTCTCTAAATCTCAAAAGTTAATGTAAGTGGTGTTTGTTTTCAGTAAGTTCAACAAGGAGTATGACAAAGATCCTGCTGCCTCCAAACTTAATGATGTTTGTTTTTCTATAAATTGCTACCTGATGAGCCATTTATATACTGTGTCCCAAGTTACTTCCTCTGCTGTCTCTCCACTAACGTCTAATCTGACTTTGCTTCCTATGATTCTTATCCAGTGCTGCATTGAATGTCAACATCCAGTCCAAAAATTGAAGAGAACAACCCCCCCCCCAATATGTTACATAATATTTTTATTAATTGTTATAATGGCCATAGTTTTGAACATAAATCTGGATATGATAGCTTTCTTTCTGAGACATTTTATTCTTTCTTGTTTACTACATCAAATTTTTGGTCATTAGCTATGACTCTTCCTTATTAGCCAGATTTTCTACCCTTTTTGTCCCTCCCACTTAGACTACCAAGTAATTCTTTCTCTTGATCCCCTCTACTGCCTTGTTATCTACTTACATGCCAACCAGGGAATATTGTGCTACTAAAGAAATCATTTGGAGATCTCGAATGAATGTCCATATCACTTCAAGTATCTCAAAGTTTCCACTGTACTCAGATTGATCGTCCCCTTAGAAGATCAGGTAGAAACTCTAAGAAGACAATATCTGGTGCTTATTGTACCACTAGTTCTCATATAATTCTAACCTGTCTAATATCTAAATGAATTTCTTCTCCATTTCATGCTGTTATTTACTGTTCTATCAGTAAATTTTTGGTACAATCATTATAGCTGCTCCCAATCCTGCACTCTGGTGAAATTACAGACATAGTGGTAGCTATGGTCCCACTCACAGATATTATTTCTATTTACTTAATCATTGATAAGTGAAAAGTAAATGTGGGAGGGGAGACACTTTCTTAGGAGGCTTACTTATCATCATGAGTCACTGTAAATCAGTACAATTATCACTGGCTACTTGGAAGCACTGCTTTCCACTGTATATCCATGGTGGGGCAAGGGCATACTATGCTAAGGATCATATTAGCAACCTGCACACCAACTTGGGACCTGCATTTAATTCTCACAGTAGGAGAAGAGTGTAGGAATGCCTGCCTCAAGAAGAAGATAATATTGAAGTGAAAAGGAGACTGAACTTATTTGGCTAAGTTAACCTGTTAGTCTCTTCAAACAATCACTGTAAGCAATGGAGCGTTTCCTTAATGCCTTCTCTCCTTCCATTGTGTTAGTAGCTTCTATTGATAGTTTTGCTTTTGACAGATATGTTTTCAAATAATATCCAAATCAAAAGACAGATCTTTTTTGAGACCACACGTTATAGAAACTCTCCTGAGGTGTTCAGCTGAATTTCTATTTTCTAATACCAGTCTTCTTCTGGTCTATATTTTTTCACAGAAACATTTGTACTTTCTGATAATTTTTTATTTCCTCTAATACAAGTTTCTTGTGTTTATGCATTGTCATAAAGTCTAGTGTTCTCATCACATTTCACTGATAGCATATGCAGCACTCACAGAGTTCAGTGATCCATAAGTGACCATAGGTGTAATGACCCCAAATGCCTGCACATCAATGGCCTCAAACACACAAAGCCTGGATTTGCATCCTAATGGGTATTTGGAAAAATACTTTGTAGGCCATAATGAAGCTGCATTGTTGTGTAACCACTGTTAATGTGCTTTAGTAATTAGTTTTGAAACTATATTTAAGCATTTCAGACTCAATTACCCAAAAGAATTCAAAATTTTTAGAAAGGTGCAACCCACATCTAATGTCTGATTTAAGGTCTCCAAAGAATAGGTGAAGCACTTATCAGTCCCTTCTAACAGATCTTTGCACAAGGTGTTGTTTTCCAGGTTTTGGAGAAACTGATATGTACCTCTTTTGACACCCAAGCACACCTTTTGATATAAATCTGACACTAAAATTTTCATAAGATAACTTTATTTTTGTTTTTAATTTGGAACTTGGAAGGCATTAAAAAGTTGTTTTTTCCCTGGATTTATTAGTGTAATAATTCTGAAAATCTCTTCTGAAACTGTACCTTCTGAATGCCTTTCCACATGGCAATTTTTCTGAAATTAAATATTTTTGCAAGGCTTCAGTTGTGGCAGTAGGAATACCAATTACGTAGGCATATACTGGTTTTATGTGTCTCTGTTTCTCCGTTGCTCTCAGTAGAGCTGCTTTTATAGCTAAAACTGCATGTGTGTTGTACTATGGAGGAGAGTAAATATCAGTGAATGATAGACACATCTTACATTTCAAAAGTAAAAGTCTGAGCTGTAAAGAGTTTCTTATGTGTGGTCTTCTGTGCATCTACTAAATGTCAAAAAGGCAGGAATGGAAACTTCCTAGAGAAAGGATCTTCTGCTTCATGTAGAGTAGAATTCCAAAGAGTTAAGTTTTAGATCTGTTAAATTTAATGCTGCTCAACTGCAACACTTGATTCCAATAAAAAAGTGGCTCAAGTCTATCTCCTCATTTTTTACTTAAAGTTGTCTTGTGAGACCCACTAAAATAAATTTAAGCAAACTGGTTTTAGACTTGTTCTGTCTTATGCTCAACAGTGAAATTTGTTTCTACATAAAAATTGTTGTGACCTTTAAAAGTTTGCTGTTAATTAATTGTACTTTTGAAACAAAATTTGTCATAACATTTATCAGATTATCACCAGTTTTCATAGAAATATTAGGAAAATTAATTAACTGGTTTATGACACTAAAGGAAATCACATAGGGATTAAGGAAAGTGGCAATTTTGTTTGATTTCTGTCGGCACTTCTGCAACAGAAAACTGCCATTATCATCAACAGAGTTGTGGATATTGGTAAAGAAAGCAAGAAATATACATACATAGATCATAGTCTTAAGATCTTTCATTTGTGCTAGACATAAGGATTGCATGTGAAATATATTAATATGAGTGATAAGCTTGACTAAAGGCTGCAAGGCTAAGTACAGGCTAAATACAGTCTACCTTCTACCCTCCTTAAAGGTGATCCTCTGTTGGCCACTTGTGCTGCTTCCTGCAACTGCCTGAGCTGCCTCTGTAGACTCCCTGTGTGTGTGTGCCTGTAGGTTTGTATCACAAACATGGGGCTGTGTTAACTCATCCAGCTGTAAGGAAAAAACTTTTGTATTCTTTGGTGGAGTCTAAAACGAAATTAATTCAGCTCCTGGAATAGTACTAAAAAGGTGCTTTTCTGTGGGCTTGTTTAATGAACAGCTGCATCCTATTAAGGGAAGGGTAGATCCTCTTTTTCCATTTTACACAGGAAACTCAGGATTAATTAAATGAATTATTCTACATGGTAATTAATAGCCCTTGGAATTTTCCACATCCCTACAAGTTTGCAAATCAGTTATCATGCTCACAAACATAAGCTCTTTCTACTTTCCTTGTCAGCTATTTCAAAGCAAAACCTGAGTGCATTCTTATCGCTCACTCTGCAAACAGAAGGATACACAATAGGGTAAGTGAAAAAATCACATTAACATGTATAGTCTTGCATAAAATGAGAATATCTTACTCTCAGAGCCATGCTTTACTCAGACTGGGGATTTAAAATTACAAAAAAGTAATACACTAATGCCTATAGAGCTGAACTGATGCTTCCTTTCCTTGTAACACCTCAGTGAAGTCCTTGTGAGAAGAAAAACCTTGTTCCCTTCTGAGATGACTAAGTAGGCCTTAAGGTTTGCACCTACTTTATATTTTGCTGTTCTTTAGAAATAAAATAATTTTTAATAAATTTTCTCCAGTAATATGAAAGACTAATACATTTGGCTGTTTTTGTTTTTTTTTTTCTTTTTTTTCTAATTGCCCCAGTAGAGCTGATTGGAACAGTTGTTGCTCTGATACTCATATTTTCTTCCTATGTATTTATACTACTATTTACTCTCTTGCATTTTGTCACTCCTAACTCCTACTGGCAGTTTGGTTAGAAAGTTTCCTGTGTGTCCTTTTTAAAAGGACTATGTAAATTGCAGAGGATTACCTCTAGAAAAGCTGGGAAAGAAACACCCTCTTTCTCAGAGGAAGATCTTTCCAGCCAGTGAAGTTTTAATCAAGTAGAAGTTGAGGTCAGTGTGGTACCTGCTGAGTAAAAAGCTGTGAATGGTGTTACAATATTATTATATCTAAGAGTCCTTTCCAGCTTTAAAAAGCTACATAACTATGAAATGCTCCTTCCCTTGAAATATGTGAATTTTAAGTGCTGTTCTCATGAACAGAATGTGGAATCTTCTTTAAAATCTGAATAAGACCCTGCATTTAAAGACCCAAAAGCCATGTGAATGATCATTCTTCATTATCAGCCGCATAATCTCCTTTAGATATTTTAAATAGTAAATGTGATAATCCACCTTAATACCCTTGAGATTAAAATTAAATACCTTTGATTTTCAAATCCAGCAGGTACCATTTGGAAAGGCTGAAATTAAGTGGAGTGGGGACTTTGGAGACAGAAGACCTCATGAGTTCTGTTCAATCTTCAGGCCACAGTGAGGCAAACGGTATTATCAAAACCAAACCTCAGGCCATAGAGGGACAATATGTATTGCTATGTGCATAATAATAAAAATGCAAAAATTATAAATAATAAAAATAAATGTAATAACATAATAATAAAAATAAATGTATAGAATAAACCATGCATTATTATAACTCCTCCAGTGCATGTCTCTACTCTTCCTTTTTCAGGGGTATGAGTGGGAAGAGTGGAACTGCACAGTGCTCACATTATTTGACCCTATGCTCAAAGCCATCACAACTCAGTGTTTAATCAGAAAAATTGTAACTTCTCAGTCTCCCTGTAAAATGTTCTTTGCAAACCCTGTAAGACCATGAGTTTGAGCAGTGGGATTGGCTCCATCTCCTGGGCAGGTCTCACAGGCTCTTTTGGAGATAGAGACTGTCCTGAGGAATACTGAGAAGGCACGTGCTGAAGGGAGAATAGCTGTAAATCCAACTGTCTTTTACAGGGCCTTGCTTCAAAATGAGAAATTTTTTGAGAGATCGTCTTGTTTCTGTGGGTTCAGCAGTATCATTTCTTTCCTTCCTTACCACCAAAACAAGTGAGAAGTTATCTAAACTTCAGTTTGACTATAATATCAAACAGGTTTGATCTGAACTGCATTCAGACTTCAAACTGAATCTGTCCTTGTATTAATTAATTATTAATACACTATTAATTTTTAGAGATTCTTTTAAAGATCCATTATAATTGTATTTTTTAAAGAAAAACTTGCTGTATTTTTTTCCCATGGAGAAGGTCCCCCATAGGAAAGCATCAGGCCTTAGACCACTACTTGCACAGTCCTCTGGACAAAAAAAATTGATCTGGAAGGGAGGCAGGGAAGGTGCTCTCTATGTCAAAGGATTTTCTATTATTTTCATCTCCTTCTTTCCTTCCCATTGTTCTGCGTGATTTTCTTTGTTCTCTGTAATGCCATTTCCTTAAGGTCAATCTATTGTTATTCTGGAGTATGATTGAGATATCAGGCTGAGTCATGCAGTGTTTGCCAACTCCACACCTTTCAGCAGTCTGAGACAGAGAGTGGAGGTAAAATAGCTCTTTGTGATTATCACTGCTTCCTAAATGAAGGCTGTTTTTTAAAAAAATAAAAAAAGAATGAGAAAAGGAGCTGTAAAGAAAATTACGTTTCAATGCATTTTCTTGAAGTTTCCATAAGCCTGTAATGAAACTGCAGCTGTCCAAGGCCAGCAGCATTCACAAATAATACAATGGTATCATAGGCATGTAAGTTTAAGAGAGAGAACAGGAATGAATTCAACAAAGAAGCATACAATAAATCCACTGAGGATGCAGAATAAGAATTAATGAAAAAAAAAGAGTTTAAAAATTCTGAGAGATTACTGAAAATCTGTCTTTCATTTCAGAAATAAAATTTTACATTAACAGCATGCGAAAGCCCCACACCAACTCCTTACTCAGAGAAGAAAAAGACTATGCAAAGCCTAGCTTGTGTGAATCATACCTACTGTGAGCCATTATTTGAGACACTAACCTTAATTTTGTTTGCAGCAATTTTGTATCCCAAATTATTTTGCATTTCCTGTAAACAATTTCTAACAATTACATGAAATACCTGTATTGCAGCCCAAATGCTCAGAAGGGGAATCCTGAGATAATTGCACATGTGATGGTGATGTACTTGTTGATTCAAAATTTTTCAACCTGACTGATATTAGGAAACTGTTAGAAAGAAAATATATTTCTGATAAGGAAATAAGCTGCAGATCTGATTGTGAATGAGCTAAAGCTCTGGCTAGATATGTAAGCATGTGTTTACTTTTTTTACCTTGGATCTACAAGACAAATTTTGATAACTAAATCCAAACAGAACACTATTTTTTTTCCTTCCCTTTCAGATTTGCCCTTGCAGTCATTGCTCAAAATTCCCTCCCCCAGTCCCTGATGTATCACAGGTGCCAGAGATGCAGCTTTCAGGCTATCTGTACCTTGGTGTTTTGGGTGAGGTTTGTAAGCAGTCCTTTGCTGAGGAGGGAAGCAGCAGGAATAAATATACTTAAACGTGGCTGATTTCAAACTGGGTGAATTCTGGTCTCGTGAGAGGAAAAACGTTGATCTAACTCTTTGGCCTGCATCTCTGTCATCTTGAGACTTTGGTAAATATAAGAAAAATTCTTTCAAAACATGTAGGTTCAGACACAGAACACTACTATTGCTATAAAAGGATTGCTATAACTAATGATTTTCCCAAATGGTCACATTGACCCTGCTGTGCCTTGTGCTGTTGTCATGGTGACGCTGTTGTGGGTGTTGCCTGATCAGGGGTGGGAGGTGGATGAGGCCTTCTGGAGGCAGCTTGAAGCAGCCTCAAAGTCACAGGAACCGGTTCTTGTGGGGGACTTTAACTACCCTGACATCTGCTGGAGAAGCAGCACAGCGAAACTCAAATAGTCCAGGAGGTTCCTGGAAAGCACTGATGAAAAATTCCTTTCATAGGTAGTCAGGGATCCCAGAAAGAATGGTTTGCTGCTCAACCTCATACTAACAAACAGGAAACGCCTCATTGGAAATGTGAAGGTTGGGGGGCAACCTTGGCTGAAACAATTTATAAGATTGTGGAGTTCAGTATCAGGCAAGGAGGAAGCAGGAGATTGCAGCCATGCAGATTGTGTGGAGATTGCAGCCATGGACTTCAGGTGAACTGACTCTATCTCTTCAGGGATCTTCTTGGAAAAATACCATGGCAACAGGCCCTGCAGGGGAGAGATCCAAGAGAGTTGGATGATTTTTAAGGATCACTTCCTCCAGGGTCAAAAAGGATGCATCCCGATGAGCAAGAAATCAGGTAAAGGAGGAAAGACACCTGTGTGGATGAAAAAAGATCTTCTGTCATTGTTCAAGTGTAAGAAGGAAATACACAGGAGATGGAAGCAGGTCAGGTATTTAGAATGAATGTAAAGAGGTCATCAGAGTAAGTAAAAATGAGTCAAGGAAGGCCAAGGCCCAGGAATTGAACCTGGCCAAGGACAACAAGGAGGGCTTTCTCAAACACATCAAAGCAAAAGGAAAAGTAAGGGTAATGTGTGCCCATTACTAAATGGAGGGGAAACCCTGGTAACAGAGAGTGCAGAGAGTGCAGAGTTACTAAATGCCTTTTTTGCATTGGTCTTCACTGGTAAGACCAGCCCTCAGGAATTTCTGACCTAAGAGATCAGGGTAAAGGGATGTTGGAAGAAAGACCTTGGTCAAAGAGGATTGGGTTGGAGAGCACCTAGGCAAAATTGAAATCCACAAGTCCGTGGTCCCTGACGGGATCCATTCATGAGTGCTGGTGGACACCTGTAGCAAGGTTGCTCACAATCATCTCTGAAAGGTTGTGGCATTCAAGAGAGATGCCTGAGGGGTGGAAGAAAGCAAATATCAGGCCAGTCTTCAAAAGGGGCAAGAAGGAGGAGCCAGGAAATCCTGGTCAGTCACCTCACCTCACCTCAACCCCTGGAAATGCGATGAAATGTCTCTTTCTGGAGGCAATATCTATCCACATAGATTACAAGAATGTGACCAGGAGTAGTCAGCATGGATTTACTATGCGTAAATCATACTTGGCTGGCCTGATTGCCTTCTAAGATGAAGCACCTACCAGGATGGATGAGGGGAGAGCAATGGATATTTTCTACCTCAACTTCAAGACTTTTGACACTGTGTCTCACAAGATCCTCACAGGCAAACTCAGCAAGTGTGGAGTGGGTGAGTGGACAGAGAGGTGGTTTGAGAACTGGCTGAACAGCAGATTCCAAAGGGTTGTAATCAGTGCCACTGGGTCTAGTCGGAGGCCTGTCACTGGTGGTGTCCCCCATGGTTCAATACTGGGCCCAGTATTGTTTAACTTTTCACCAATAACTTGGATGAAGGGGTGGAGGCTTCTTCAGCAAGTTCCCTGACAACACAAAGCTGGGAGGAGTGGCCGATACCTCAGAGTGCTGTGCAGCCCTTCAGAAGGGCCCTGACAGGCTGGAGAGATGGGCAGAGAGGAACCATCTGAAATACAATAAAGGAGAATGCAGGGTCCTGCACCTTGGGAGGAACAACTGCATGGACCAGTAGAGGCTGGGGGCCAACCTGTGGAATGCCTGGATCCCCTGAGGGGAATTCGCAGGGTCCTGCCTTGGAAGGATAGGCCCTAGAATTTTCCCTGCCTAGGCTGAAAGAAAGGGTTTCCCTCATGGTCTGTGGTCTGCTGTGGTCTCTCCTCTCCCCATGCCCCTGGTTCTCGTGGTTTCTCCTTTCCCTGTTTCCCTATTGGTGGTGGCATCCTGGGTGGCTGGCCCCATCTTCCCTATAGATCATTGACCTTTGCCTTGCCCCTTGTACTGTCCCCGTGCCCTCAGACCATTGGTTGCTGACCCCTATTTAGGCCAGTTCACAGCACATGGCAAGGTCTTTTGTCCCTGATTCCCTTTGGCATGCCAGAATAAACCTCTGCTGGAACTGAATCATACAAAGGCCCTTCTTGCTTCTCCTTGCTGAGCCTAGCCGTGGCGTGTGTGATGCGTGAGCTTGACTGCTTTGCCTGAACCCTTCCCAGCGGCTTTTCCACTGGACATGCTTATGGGGATATAGATAGCAGCTCCAACATCTAAAAAGCACACTGCTACACCAACCTGCTGAAAAACATCTCTCTGGAGAAGGACCTGGGGGTCCTGATGGACAACAAGCTGTCCATGAGCCTTTCTTGCAGCCAAGAAAGGCAAAGGTATCCTGGGGTACCAGGATTAGAAAGAGCATTTCCAGCAGGTTGAGAGAGGTGCTCCTGCCCTTTTACTCAGATCTGTTGAGACCATACCTGCAGTGCTGTGTCCAATTCTGGGCTCCCCAGTCAAGAGAGACATGGAGCTCCTGGAATGGGTCCAGTGGAGGGCTACAAAGGTGATGAGGGGACTGGAGCATCTCTCTTATGAGGAAAGGCCTAGGGAGTTGAGCCTGTTCAACCTTAAGAAGAGACAACTGAGGGGTGGCCTCATCCATGTCTGTAAGTATCTGAAGGGTGGGAGTCAAGGGCATGTTCCCAGGCTCTTCTTAGTGGCATGAAGCAGTAAGACAAGAGGCAATGGGCAGAAACTGATGTACAGGAAATTCCACCTGAATATGAGGAAGAACTTTACTGTCTGGGTGAGTGTGCACTGGAACACATTACCCAGAGAGGTTGTAGAGACTCCCTCACTGGAGATATTCAAAAACTGTCATTGTGGTCATGAGCCAGAGTAATTTACTTCTCTTTGAAAAGCTGTACTATCTGATTATCCTCAATTTCCCACTATATGCTTATTTCCTAAATCATAGCCACTACTTGTGGATTCTCTCTGAAACATGTTTTGCCCTTGAAGCCCATGACAAAAAAATTTCTCAAACAACTCCAGTTTTCTTTCCGACAGGGGGTAAAAATAAACACATGTTCTTGTTTTCGTGGAGAAACATGATATGACTGACTGGTAGTGGGAAATCTCTATATTTTTCTGAGTTTGAAAGTCGATTCATAAATCACACTTATTTAGACAAAAGTGTCCATTGAGGTGCCTTCTAGAGTTCCTGCTGATTTATTTCCTTACATATTGATTGCTTCAGTGACTTCTATGTACTAAACTTTTCTCATTGCTCTTAATGATCTCTGTAGACTAGAGGGGTTTACTCTCAACAGCACTAAGTTTGTGTGAGATTATCTTGAAGAATTCTCTTCTCACTGCAGAGTGGAATTTCTATCCTAAACCAGAGAAGATTAGTAATAATATATATTTTTCCAGATAAAATATGCTTTCTACAACAGGAAATTACATTCAACATTTCAGTTACTTGTATTGCTCAAAAATAGTGCAATATCCTAAGCTGGATTCCACCAGCTAAGCAATAGTTGATGGAAGACTTCTCAGGATGTGGTGGGAGTTGACCACACAGTGTCATCTCACTTCAGTCAGCACTAAGGATAAGTATTTGCTTACTGAATATACTATGATGCTCTGAAAACCTGAGGATCTTAAAAATCCCATTGTTCTCTACATAAGAATAATCTTTAAAAGAAAATAATGAAATTTGACCCTTGGAATTTAAACTTTCCACAGAATTTCTACCTGCTGAAAAAAATCTTCAATGTCCTATCCTAAACCATTGTGTATTGTTGAATGTCAATGAAAATTTGCCAGGTTCCTTGTCCATAAGCAGCCACATTCCAGTGGTGATGTATTGTGTGTTTGAGGATAAGTAAAATATTTGGGAATTCTTCTGTGTTACTTGCAAGGTTTTTGTTGTTGTAGCAACATTGGTTTGTAGCAGGTGTGAAGTTTCTAGGATTTGCTAATAAAAAAACATGCATACACAAGAACAAAAAGACCTGAAGAGCAAAATGAAATAAAGATAGCGCTTGTACAATGATTGGAGACCAATTATTTTAAATTTTATTCCTGTATTTTTTCCATACATTTTCTTCTATTTTCTGTCTTTGATTAAAAGTTTCTATTTTGTTACTACCATATAATCCATGTGAAAAGTTTGGTTATCTATTTACAACTACACCTTCACTTACCCCCAGACTCTATATGAATATACCTGTTACTATAACACAGGTTCTCTAACAATGGTGCTATGTCTGTTCATGTCATATGGAATTCTAACTCTATATCTGCATCTTTTTAGGATAATGTGATGTTAAAAAAGGAGAAAAAAATGTATGAAATATCTTCTGTGGAACAGATATTGTGAAGAAGATGTTATGAATGTTCATTTTAATTCTGAAAGATTTTTATTGCTAATTTCCAACACTTTTGTATGTTTATCCAAAAAACATGATCTATTAAGAAAAACAAAGCTATGGAAGTTGAATTTCATGGGTTTGTTCTGGGAAGGTTCACCCTGAAGTAGATGTATTATCTATCATTCAGTACTGTCCTCTGCAAAAACATGCCAGTGACTCATCATGAATATTCATGATACAAAATAAAAACCGTCATGGTTGTCAGAATATGTTCCTAATTTCACACAATCAAATAAATAAGGAGAATGAATTATAAATGCCTTGATTTTTAAGTATATGATAAATATAATGAAGAACAAGTTTGTGCAAGACCTCATTTTCAGATCAGCATCCCATACAATTCATATCAATAAGTCTTGTCAGGGAAAGTAGATGTTTCACAAACCTGGCTCAAACACTGGTTCATAGGTTATTTGGGAATCAATCTCTATTTATCCAAGTTCATACACATTATTTTCATGTTTAACTTTGCTACATTTCTTTGTGGGTTTATCATTTAATATTAAAAAAGAATGGTAAAATGCTCTATTTGAAAAACTAAACAGACTGGAAGGAGAAAGAAAAATTCAATAGCTCAGGAAAGCACATTTGACATTTATGAGTGATTTGAATTTGAATATCTGCATTTGCCAGATCACAAAGGAAAAAAGTAGGAGGCTACAAGTGCAGAAGTTTCCTGTGGTTCTTCTTTTGTAATGAGCTTCAGAGGAAGGAACTTTGTACTCCAGCAGGCTCTGTAAAACTGTTCGGTCCATGCCTACATCAAGACTGCATGGTGATGCAGCTTGGGAAAGCTTTCTGGGCATTAACTGTCCTTGTTCTCCTATCTGTTTACACATCCACAGCATAAGGGAGTGAGCATAATGTCCCTTTACTTGCAGCTTCAAAAACCAGGAAAGTTTTGGTACACTGTATGTTCAAATAAATTGCAAGATCCTTTCTTATTGGTGGCAGAGTTTGACATTCTTTTTCAGTAGTTGCTCTTGGAAGTAACTATATATAATGCATCCAAGCCAGTTTTGCACAAACCAGGAGTTTTCCATTTCCTCCATGTGGATCATAACCAAAGAGATGGACTCCTTTTCAGTTTCAAGTACTATGTGACAAATAATAATGCTACAACAGCATGTTTTTACAAGGAGTTTTGATATCTTTTCTTTGATATCTTTTAGAATAATATAAATCCAGGCAATAATACTTAGGACAAGGCCATCCAACAGAAAATTTTCTACAGACAGCTGTATGTGCTGACTAAACTGTGAATTGTTCATGGTCTGTGGACCATGAATCATTGCATCCTTCATAAAAATAGAACTTGGAAACCTACATATCCTTAATACAATTGAAACATGCAAATAAGGACTGTGTGTAGGGTCAGACGGCAGAAGGATATGGAATAGCTTTCAGAAAGAATGATTGAGTTCAGGGAAGTTTTGTGACTCAGGGAGTGGGATGCTGTTTTATTCAAGAGCATGTGTATGCTCCTGTGACAGTCATAGGCCAGGGAGAGAACTGCTTTTTGAGAGACACGAATTTTCTTTTAGCCATTTGTGTGCTAAGAGTTTTCTGGGGGCAGGAAAATGTGGAATAAATCCACTTATTAGAGCTAGGGAAGCAATTTCAGGGAGGAGCTAGGCAGCTGAAAAGAACAGATTCGAAGAGGGAGGAGATGGTCTCCATGGAACTGTCAAGTTTGAGCTAGATGCTGAAATAAGAAGTATGAACGCATTAGTTTGCCGCTAAAAGCCCTGTTGTGTCTCTGTGGCTCTACTCCAGCAAAGAAAGCATGGAAACCTGTCAGAGAGGATAGGTTGGTTCTGTCACATCTTAGTTATAAAGCTTAAAAAATCAGACAATGCTGGTTCTCGGCCAGGAAAAAGAGTGGGGACAGAAACACTTGTGATGGCACAATGCTTCTTGACTGTGCAATGTCAACTATTCAGCGGTTCCTCAAGTTGGTTTAACTTTTTCTAACAGATAAACTGCCCTAGTAGAGGATGAAAGGAAATTGTTATATTTCATGACTGAGGACATGGGAGGAGTTCAGCAGGAAATAAAGAAGTGAGCAGCAGAGTTTTGAATTTGGAACAAATCCAATTTCAGTGAAGTGATATCTGGAAGGCTGGTGATACTCCTGCTTTATGCAATGTATTAATTCGAAGGAAACCACTAGCAGCCTGAGGCTGGAATAGACACTTTTAACTTAAGCAAATTAGTTAATTTAATTAACAAATGTGAGGCTAAAACAATAGAGCTGAGAGGAAATGAAGACTTGATTATGAGGGTCAGCATAGTGTTGGCTAAGATAAAGCCCAACACAGATGGTTTTTTAGGGATTACAGGCTGAGCAATTACTGACATGGAAGATACACGCAACAAATGAGAAGAGAATTTAGTAGTAGTTGAATTCATATTTGTATTGTTTTTCCATGGCCTTGAACATTCTTTTCTTAATTAATCAAAATTTGGCAGAGATTTTTAACAGCATTCATATGTACCTGTTATGTTTCTTAATGATCTTACTAAAAAGTGCTTCTACTACATCTATTAAAATTTTGCATAATTACATCTCTCCTGTCAGAAAAATCTCTACATGACCAGGCACTGCCACAGATAGTGACAGAAATTCTGATCCACTAGTTGTTAAAGTGAATGAAGAATATCTTCAAATCAAGAGGTATCATCCATATTTTTGGGGATTTTTTTAAAGCTCTACAAGAAAGGTTGAACTCTTCAGTTAAAGCAGCAATGCAGATGAGAACTGGAAAATGAACTGCTGGTAGTATTCAAATTGGTAATTTGTTAAAGGAGTGTAGGTACCAGGCCACATTGTTTTCATGGAAAACTTTGAAAGAACTTTTCACCAATCTGAGTAGTAAGATCAGCCTCATATCATATAATGTGGGAATAGAAAATCATAAGCTTGGAAAAGGAAAATTCAGAGCTGCTGCACAATTAACCATTTCTTCATTTAGGTTTTTTACATTTATCTGAATAATGAATGATTGTGAATTTCATTACTTCTCATGGAAAAGTAATACTAAATTTAATCTTCATCATGTTAGTTGCTGGGTTCTATTGCATTTACTAATTTTTGATATACCTATCTGTGTCTTAGGAGACCCACTCAAATTTACAAAAAAAATTTTTTTTGAAAATAAGCCTTAACCTTCCAAACTGGGGTACAAAAAAAAAAAAAAGGGAAATCAGAACTAAGACAAGGCAGGTGCTGGAGAGAAGAGGGAGTTCTCTGAGAGATTGTAAATTTCATTTTTCCAACATCTATATTCATGCTGGTACTCCACATGGCTGAGGAGTCATAAATTCATTTTACAAGTAACCTAGAGGACTTGCAAATAACTCAGTGGTGTAAAATAATTGTGTGGGCATATAGGACCTAAATGAATAACATGTGTTTCAAATCTTCTGGTCCTAGGGGTGAGTGGTGCAGAATCTGCAGACAAAAGCAGTCCCATCCAAAATATAATTTCTTTTGGGTATATGGAATTAGTAGTGGGATATGATGTACTGATGATGATTTTCCACATGTCTAGTATTAAACAATCTATAAATCTTTCTTATTGTTATTTGTTTACTATTGTTAGATACTTATTTGTTATTGAATACTTATTACTAGTAGATATTTAGAATAGAGGCTCAACAAGGAAAAGGCCTTGTCAAGCCTCTAAAAGGGAGTAATGATGTCTTAAGTTTAGCTTTCATGTTTTCCAGATTCTGTGCTGCCTAGGGGTGTACTTCTGAGCCTCATATTAAGTGTTAGTAAGCTTTCTTCACAGAGTAGGTAGACAAAATAAATCCTTTTCCTGCTGAAGACCAAGGACGAGTACAACATTCCTTCCCAAAAGCACAAGCAATGGTGGAATGAAGAGAGAAACAAGAAGGATGAGACTTCACAACCTGAAGCTGTAATTGGACAATCAAACCCCAATGTGCAAATGGATCAAAACTTATAAAAGTATAAGATCTCATGACTGGTTGTCCATTTTTGTGACCATGCTAAGTCCACCTTGGGTGTAGCCGTGGTCAGGCTCTTGTCTTGCCCAAGATGTACCCTAAAGGCCTTTTAATAAATATCTGCTTTATTCTCTAGCTCTCCCCAGTCTCTGTTTCAGGTCAGTCTTCCCAAGGCATCAAATCAACATGCCAGGAATTTTTTTTCCCCTGTGTTCCTTTTGGGGGACAGTACGTGAAGCTTCTCTTTGTAACATATGAGTGATTCATGTTTTAGGCCTTTTCACCATGCCCAAGATCTCACTTGCCTCTTCCCAATACAACTGGTACTTCAGGGGTTTGAACTGTAAGTAAAAAGCTTATGAAAAGATTTTAAGATGATTTTGTGGTCCATGAGCAACAGATGTTAAAAGGATCTGGAGAATGTAATTAGTCATCTGTGACCAGAGCAGACCCTTTCTATTGATAATTTTGTCTCTCCCAGTCCTCTCATCTATTTCTGTCCTGTGCCTGCAAATACTAGAGGCTGTGAAAAGCTGGTTTCTCCTGTCTTTAGAGAAATCTGTGGATTCCCTACTTGATTCATATCACAGACATTTGTGCTGAACCACTGATGATGTTAATTTACAAAGATGGCTAACACTGAGGCTATTGGTGATCATATGCATCTGAAGATTAGGCTCAACAAGGAGACAGAAGCAGTTTTCCATTTCCACCAGTTTGACTCAGTCCTGAATATATGGGATTTTTGTTTCATAGCTCACAATCTGTGCTGATTGATGGATCTGAGGGCAGTAACAACAGTTAAAAGCCAGTAAGAAATTTCCCAGGAGCTTCAAGAGCAAAAACAGCAAAAGGTGAGGAACTATGACCTAACATTCTCCCAGTTCAGGATTAAACAACAGTCAAAAAGAAGCAACTAAGCGTGCCCTTTTCATACTCTGTGCAGCGACTTTTGTCTCCTGATCTCTTAACCTAGTTCTTATCAGTAGGTCCTTTCGCTGAATAAAAACCAAACCACGGACATATACAGATGTGCAATATACTGAAATGGACAGATGAAAAAAATTGCCATCTCTAGCTGCCCATATATCAGCGTCTTTGTCATTCTGAGAAATAGAGTTGAAAAGTTAAAAAAAAAAATCAATGCATTTTAACTTTGCCATTCCCAGGATTATTCTTCCTGCCTTGCAGGGTAAACACATAAAGCAATGAAGAGACAAGAAGCACTCCCAGCTGAAGAGGATTTACAAATCTTCAAACAATGATGAGTGTGAGTGGGCAGATCATGACAAAACGTTCACACTTCATCAAATCTAACTAGTTTTCCAGTACATATTCATGCTATAAACTGTGAACTGGAGTTCTTCTGTGAAAGAATAATCCAAATGAAATGACAGGAAGCAAAAGACAATTGCTTTTGCAGGTATGGAATAGGTCAGGATTTGCTGGTTCTCAATTCTGTTTATTTAATGGAAAAAAATCTTCAAGAACCCCTTTCTATAATGGAATCCTATTTTACTCAGAGATTTAGCTGCAGCTATTCTGGGGATATATTCAGTGAAATAATGCCTTTTCTCTTTATCATTGTTAAAATGGAATAATTCTGCCTGTCTCAGTTACAGATTATGAGGCTGAAACTGTAGATGTATTAAACTCAAACTGTGTACCAGTACCCACAGTGGTTGGTACTAGTTCAAGAATGCTGTGTTTTATGATGTTAGACAGAAGTATGCTCAAAAATATTTTTTTGTAAGAAGCACAAGTTGCTTCTTGTGCTGACAATAAACTAATTTACAATCATAGTAGTGCAAAACGTTCAAGATTTCCCAGAGCAGCAAGTTTATGATTTCAAAGTAGAAAGCATATACATTTTATTTATAAATCACTATTTAATATTTACCTAGACAAAATCTACCAAGACTTTTTCATGGACTGTATGGTTTTGCAGTAATGCAGGAAGATGCTGACTATTTAAAAATATAGCTATGGATTATTATGATACAACACCATGTAGACTGTCAGCCTGATACATTTAAGATATTTTTGTCAAGATAAATTTGAAATTCAAGAGGTGATTTTGAATGTGAATTTATCAACATAATGGATCAGATAGAAATGTAATTCCTTACTTATGCTAGACTCTAAGATAGGAAAGGAAGTTGAGCAGATGATCCCCAATCTGTTTGGGGCTGGAGCACTTGGCCTTTGAGGGTAGCCTGCAGGAACTGGGCTTATTCAGCCTGGAGTAGAGATGGTTTGGATGTGGGCTCACCGACACCAGCAACCCTCAACACTTGAAGGGAAGATTCCAAGGAGTTGGAGTAAGGCCCTTCACAGCAGTGTGTGGTGGGAGGAGATGCAACTGTGGGGAGAAGTTCAAAGAACAGAGATTCTGACTGGGGATGAGATCCTTTTTCCCATGGAACAGCTGAGCAAAGCTGTGGGTTGCCCTGGGAAGTCGTCCTAGTTACATCTTTGAAAGTTTCCAGATTCTGACAAGGCACAGACTTGAGCAGCCTGGTCAGAGCTCAGAGCTGCTCCTGTCTAAAGAGGAGTTGGAAACCTGACCTCCCTTCCCACCTGGGTTTTGCTTTGATCCTGTCTTGGCAACTGTCAGAAGCAGACTGCCCACCCAAATAGATGTGCATGGCAAAGAACCAAACAACACATCCAGATCTTGCTTCCCACTGGTACTATGGGAGCCCAAGGGAAATTCTAACATCACCTAGGTCAAAAGCAAAATTATGAATCATTTTGGCAGGACTCCACTCGTATTGTGTCTTTAAACAAGAAGAAGGAGTACTAGAGTTCAGCCATCACCTTCAAAGTGGTCATATCACAAATGTCCAGTCCTACATTGACCAGGAAGCCTGAGCCAGCTGGAATCTGCCTTCAGTTGCTAGCTAAGTGCCTGGATGGAGACCAGGAATGAGATTTAAAATGACATTGAATATTTAGGTTGGTTTTCTTTTGGTTTTTTTTTTTTTGTTGGTTTGGTTTGGGGGGTTTTTGGTATTTTTTTTGGGGGGGTGGGTGGTTTGGTGGGGGTCTGAGGACGGAGTTGGTGTGTACCTAGTTTAAGGCTGGGCACAGCTTACTTTTCTAGGAAACAAATAGCTGTGACTGATACCCAATTTCAAGGTTAAGCATATGCAATATGTGCCTAAAGTGCATGGCTGCCAGCCAGTGAGTACATTTAATGATTTTACCTGCTGATACACAGTTAGGTATGACATTGTGTCCATAAAGAATTCCAGTCAGTGCTCATGCAGATTAAATTCAGAGCTTCTTGCATTTCCATAGGCATGCAATACATACCTATATCTATCTATAGATATAGATATATATGAGACTTGGATGTGTGTTTGAAATCTCCTCTGATTCTCACTTAGAGAACATTAAAGTACAGTGCATTTGTGATCCAAGTACTGGCATAAATTAAATGATTTATTGCTTTAAAACACTAAGTGAAATTTGTCATCCAGCTGATTCCCTAACCCGAGTTGATATATCCCAGTCTCTGCCACCTCCTACACTTCTGTGCAGTCTTTTGGAAGGATAATTAAAAAACAAAGGCACTAGATCAATGAAACACAGGGTAAAATGCTGTAAACATGTTGAGAATGGTAAATCTCTGTATTAGGATTTCAACCTTTGGGGAATTGCTCTGGGTAAAAACTGCTTTTTTATCACTCTCAGATGGATTAGTTTCCTTAGCCCAATTAGAAATGTGTGGATTTTGCTACTCCCTTTTCAGTTACATTATTTGATTTAAGCATTGTTGGACCAGAATGACTGAAATACAAATTCACTCGAATAAAAATCTGTTGCAGTAATGAAACATTTATTATATTCATCGCATTATGTTATGAACCACTTGTGCAAAAAACCTACAACAAATTTTGCATTGATTAGGCAAAAAATCTATGTCAGATGAACTACAGAAATACTTGAAGGTGCATAGCTAAGAAAACCTTATTTTTAACATCATGCAGGGCAAAAATTACTTTACTCTGGAACATTTACTTTACTGGAACTTCAAAAGGATGTCTCTTCAGTATCACCTAAGACACAAAGCTTTATTAAACTTTAGATGTAATGAGAGGCATCAGTATCAAAACTGTCTTTTAAGGAGGTAAACCCTCTTTTAGGGATTTACCTAAAAACCCAGGATAAACGTGAATTTAAAATATGCCACATTATAGTTAAAAAAACCCAGCAACAAATGAAACAGAAATCCAAGCAAACATATCTACTTCTCAAGATGTCTCCATAATTAAAGCTAATTTTATCTTCTGGTCTCTATATCGCTATAACTGGATCTTTAGTCCCACGCCCCTGTTTACAGTTCTTTCATGTCCTTTGTTCTGCCAACAGATTTTTGAGCAAAATTACAGGGCTGGCATGCTTAAATTTCCTCATGAATAAAGACCAATTCCTGCTTAGAAAAGATATGTCTGGCTAAACAGCTATCAAGTGGTGAGGGTTTGGCTTCCCTCATCTGTGTTGTTGGCTCAGCTCTACTTCTACTTCTATCCACAGGGCACTCCCATAAACAAGCCAAAAAAAGGGGAATGCATTTGCATTTTTCACTGCTCTCAGAAATGCAATCAGAAGTTAACAATAATGAAAACATATAGCCTATTCCAAAACCAGACCATGACTATCACTTGAAACATTACAATATATGGATTTTCTCAGTGCAGTAGTGCTTCTACATGCAGGGGTAGGGAAACAGTATTCAAGTTCACTCCTATTTCTTTTCAAGAGCTGAAGACATTGCAGGTATGGGTGAAAACTGAAGTGTGCTTGAGAGGATCTGAAAGTACTCACTGGTGCCAAAGAGATTTGAATTTGGGCCTTACTATTTGGACTTCCAGAAAATTTCCAGAGATAATTGTAATGATTAACCTTTTACCGCTGCCGACAGAAAGCTGGCATCTGCCTACCCACAGTGTTTTGACATCTTCCTTAATAAATTACAATGGGATATTCGCTCCGAGGGTCTGTGACATCCAAGTGTTTAATAATTAAATCCAAGTCTGTATGTATAGAGGCAGTTCAAATCCAATTCTGTGCAATTCAGCAGAGTCTGAGGTAGGATGATGAAATGGATGAGGAGCCTGGGTGGGATGGATGAAAGAGGTCAAGGGACAGTCCCCAGTCCCAGATCTATCTGGTGCAGACAGCCCCACCATGGCATGGTGCCAAGGAGGTTACTGTAATCACCTGTCATTGCACAACTTCTGGATGTGTGTAAATTTGAGCCTGAGAAATGTAAACTTCATGATCATAATGACTAAGCAAAGAGGAAGCCTTCCCTGGTAAATGTGTGCCTCAGATAAACAGAAAATAACTCATATATATGCATTGCCGTGGCTGCTGGAATATGGCATCATTGCCAACAAAAATTTTTCACAAAATGTTGTAAAATATTTTTATCTTGTGTCTTTAAGCAGTAAAGCTTTATTTTGCAATTCTTAAGTCTTATTTTAAAATTGCAGTCTGCAGAGCCTGGTGCTTATACTTTCTTCAGACCATGATCTCACCCTTTTTTTCTGTTAATCTGTAGTCATCCTCCTTCACAGGCCTCAGGACGTATTTTCAGCAGAAATACATTTTGCTCAGAGGGAGAACACCAGCTTGTCTGACATTTGTCTACTTCTGTCCCCCTGTGGGGCTATGTTAGAGATGTGGCCTGTACAGTGATTTCATACTTTTGCAGGTCAGGAGGGTTAGGTTATTACTCAAATCTAAAGCAATGAAGTAAACAATTCCTACTTTGCTGAAGTTTAATTTGAGTGAGAAGATGATGTGTATACCCAGAGTATGTGTTGCTTGACATGCTCCAGCTTCAGTGCTCAGACATAAGATCCATGAATCACAGGCAGCGACAAAAAGTATCTCAGGGAACAAGTTAACTTTAAATAATTAGTCTCCCTTTTAAGGACTTTGATCAGCTGAAGACAGGAGGATTAGCTTCAGGAGATTTAGAGGAAGGAAGGAATATATATAGTAATATTAGAATTCTGTGTTATATAACTTCATAAGGCATTTATCATCAAAGTTAAACAGGTCCCGGGAAGAGGACAGCACTGAATCCTGGCCTTTAAATGCCTTTTATTGCAACACTGATGAAAGAGAAGGCAAAAAACGGAGGGTTGTTTTTTTTTTCTCCTAGTATCTGCTGGCAAATGTCCTCTTCATGGTTTTTTTTGGTTATTTTTAATGATACAGGGATCCTGCTTTTTACTGAGAGCCATGCAAGTTTTTTAACAGCATTAATCTAACACAGTGGTACAAAGCCAAATAAGTGATAGCTTTATATCCATCTATCTTCCACTCACACAACCCGTTGATAAAGTAGTTCAAAAGCAATTTACAGTTAACTTTTAGTTGTGTCAGCAAGAAAGGAACAAAGAGCTGTTCCATGGAAAGACTTGGGGAACTCCTCTCGTTTCAAACAGCCTATTTTCTGCCACATTTCATAGGAAGGTGTACAATAAGCCAGGTAACCTGGAATGCTCTGGATTCAGAAGTGTCTGTTTCAGCTGCATAAGGTGGATTTTGAATCTTGATTACCACAGTTCTCTACAAACCAGAGCCATTATTTGAGAATCCCTGCTAAAGAATCCGGTTCATTATAATGAAAATTGGCTTGAAATGCAGGCTTTTGTGCCTGCCTATTCAGACTAGATCTGAGTCCAGACTGACATGGCAAAATAGGCAAGTTCTTTGAAAGAATGTCATTTTACTGATCATATCTAGAACTTGAATTCATGTCTCTCCACTTTGCTTACAATTTCCAGGATAAAAGAAAGCAACCAAAGCTCTAGTCATACCAAATGTTGATCATATTCCAGGATTCCTTCTTTGGAGGCCAGCTACTGAATTTTCAGATATAATTTTCAGTTGCTCCATTTGGGAGCCTGTAGGACCAGACTGTTAGGAAGAATTAAAACAAAACTCTGAGTTAATCACATAGTCAGATAAACTGTGTTGTCTTCTTAGTTGCCTTTCAGAGATGCTAGCTTTTTTTTAATGCCCAGAGCTTGATGAGCACAAAACCTCCTAGGCTTTCCTCCACTATGTTGACAGAAAATAAACATTACAACAAATTGTTTCTATAACTCAAAGTTTTTCTCAAGAGGAACTACTTTGTTTGTCCTTGGATAAACACGAAAGTAAACTCTAGCAAAACTGAATTTTAACAGAAACAGTGCAATGCAACCATGTTGATACAGATATTTACCCCCAATCCCATTATAAGTTAAATACCTTATGAAATATAGGAAGAAAACTACATTTTATCACCAAGTGATTAAATTATTCTAAGAGATCTAAAGAAATTTTAGTCTTTGCATTGTGGAAAAGAGGAAATGAGATTGGAGAACATTTTGTACATGCAAAAGTATCCAGTGTCACAGCTATTGAAGATGGAAATACATTACAGAGGCTGCCTTCTGGTACCACTGCCCCTTGTGGCACCCTGCACATTCAAAATACTGGCCAGGATGTTAATGTTGATTTTCCAGTTGCCATGATTTATGTGCCTATATTTGTTCATTGCCCTTCTCCCCTAGGTTCCAGAGAGACCAGAACTTCAGCCTGAAACGTACTGATCACAAAGGCTTGAGGCACAGCAGTTCTATAGAATAAGAAATGTGATGGTTTTAATGATAAAACTTCAGTCCATGAGAAGTGAGTTATCTTTGTTGGTGGAAATCACCAGAGGAACGTAAAAATAATGTCCACCTTGACTGATGGAAAAATGTAGGTTTTGTCATCATCAAAACCACAAGCCAACACTGAGGGCAGTGGCATGATTACCACTGGCAGAGATTGAAGGGGGCAGTTACAGGATTCGCTGTGTGTATCAATACAGGGCTCTTCCTTGCTGCCCTCCAGCGTTAGAAAAGTCCCTGGCATAGACCTTGGCATACTCAGCATGGCCAGCAAGGGTGACCTTAGCATACAGGTGGTCTCCTTTCATTTCATCTTAGAAGAGCTTGATTTTTGCTTAACAGTCTTCTCTGCAGCCACACGCTGCCCATGCTGTCACTGTTCCTATTTGTAGTGTCAAGAATAATGATTATAACCACAACTATTTTGCTATTTACTTTCTACTTTCTGCTATTTCTCTATTTGCTGCCCACTTTCTGATCTCCACTCCTATTTTTTTTGTTTCTTCCTCATGCATATCAAACCAAAACAGTGCACAAATGCTGACAGAGGTGGCAGAACTTTATGGAATTCTCTGAGCAAAGGAGAGACATTGAGACTTGTCAGTGGCCACTTGAACCTGCAGTCGTCTACACATCAACTTCTTTATAGGCTTGGCTGGTAGTTGACCTCTGAGATGGAATCATAGGATATTATAGGGTTGTTCTAGTACAATATCCACAAGGACAGGAATACATCTGTATGTGCACAGGAGGCCTGAGATCAGACTCAGCAGTGAATAATGCAGAGGACAATAAGGAGCAATAAATAACCTGGACTTGCTTTCAGATAGAGTTTTCAGACAGTTTTTCAGACCCCACAGATGTGGTCTATGAACACAATTACCAGGTGCAAACTGTAGCTGCCTTACCATCTAAAAATTAAAATAATCTTTAGTGTGAAACATTGTGTTACCTTTTGACTAAAATAGGAGTTTCTCTTCCTTCAGGTTGTGTGAAGAGGAATATGTAGCTGCTTTAGTCTCTAACTGAAAGCCTTGTTCTCTAGTTCTCTACTTAACAGAGGAAATTCAAAAATCTTAAAGCTACAGCACAAAATCCCAGGCATGTGAACAGGATTATTATTGGCTTACTCCTAAACAGGATTATAAATGAGAATTCAGAACAAAGCAAGCAAAATCAGTGACTTTCTAAAGAGTATAAAGAACAAAAGTAACCTTGCTTACAGTCACTGACACTGAAATAGTTCACTAATGCCAGGGTCTACCTGTGCCTGGCTGTTCATTTTATATTCACCTACATTGCTCTAAGAAAATTTACAAACAGTGTGACAGAATGGAAGATTGCCTACTCTTGAAGTGTTATATTACAAATGAACTCATAGCAGCTCTGTACTGCATTTCAGAATAGGAATAGAGGAATGTCATGTGCAAGTGAAACTGTAGGCTTGTTTGAATACGCTGCATGTAATTATCCAGACTGGAAGGTGGCCAGGGCACTAAAGCTGACACTAACACTAACCTTGCAGCATTCAGAAACCAGCATATTTGCAAACTCTTTTCTGCAGTTCGTTTTCCAAGGCTCAGCATTCAACAGGAATGTGTTGTCTATTATATTTGGATGACAGCATATCCTCCTCCCAATTATAGTTCCCCAATCTACTTTTGCTGACTAGCTCTGATACATTTATTTTTTTTTTTTTCTCTTAGGGAAATGGAAGAATACAAACAATAACTTACTCCTTCCTTTCCACCCACATGGATATATTTAAGCGGCAGTGGAAAATTACTCCCCAGAGTCTCTTCTCAATTCCAGACAACAGAGGTCCTAAAATGGTGAGAGTCATGCACTTCAGGGTGAAGGTTACGAATATCAGGATGAGGGTCATGCACATCATGAGCACTTTACAAACAAAGATACTCTCTACTGAGTCCCAGGGAATACAAAATATCTTTGAAATCACAACCATTAGCAAGCTTGCCCAACTTTGCTTATTTTTAATTTATCTGGTAAGCTGCCATCAAAAGCAACATTCTCTCTTTCCTCATTCCTCAGTATGCACAGTATAAAGAAGGAAGCTCAACAAGACATTACTTGGAATAAGGAGGAGGGAGAGGTCATTCAGTGTCTTTTCGGGTGGGAGCAGGAGCCAGTTCAGCTGTAGGGTTTAGAATCATAGCATCAAGGTTGGAAGAGACCTTTAAGATCCTCAAGTCCAACTGTGTTTGTTTTGGAATGATGAGAAATGAGTGGGAGGTGCAGTGTCTTGTCAAGACAAAGGTTGGTGCGTGTGAGAGAGGCTTTATAGGCCTGTTGGCAGAACTCAGTTTACAAGAACAAAAAGCTTTTATGAAGCATGACTTATAAACTCTGCCTCCTGGGATTCAGTAAAGGTTGCTTTCAGATACTACATCAGCCATTGAAACTAGAACCAAACAATGGGACTTCTAATAATAAAAATATTTTTTTTGTGAGCTACTTAGTTTCTTGGCCATGCGTTAGCCCACAGTGACAAGGGTTTGGGCCTTGATGATTATGTTTTCAAGAGGAAGAGGACAAATTTACACAGTTTTTAGTCTTATGTATGTGGGAGGGAAGAGCAAGCCTGTTTTTGTCTGGCTCCAAGTTAGAAGAGCCAGCACCTAAATAGAAAGCAAAATCCCAAAAAGCAGATCTAACAACAGAGAGGAACATGGACCACATTGTTTTTCCAAGCACATTTCTACAGCAGGTAAAACACAGTTATGCCTTTTGATTTAAATCTCTAGCAGGGAATGACTGCATGTTTTGTTGCTTGTAGTTAGGTAACGGATGGGCACTCCGTAGTTTTGTGTCATGCAAAGAGTAAGGCTTCATTTTTTATGATACAACAGGCTCCTCAGAATGTTGCTGTTTCGGACACACAAAGGATGAGGCAGGCACAGCAGAAGTCAAAGAAACTTCTACTCCTTTATTCAAATTCTGACTCCAATATTTATACATCTGTACAAAAGTTAAGAGATTGGCTACAAGGGTCGCCACCTCTTTCACCTGGATGGTCAACATCACCATCAATCACAATTCTCCTCCCAGAGAAGAAATATGTAAACTACCTAGAAATATGTAAACTATCTAAAAAATATACATTGTTTATGTTGAGCTGTGTGAGAAAGCAGGACTGCAAAGTCCAAACATTTGCAAGCAAGAAAACCTAGGGCAACATCAGAATAGTAAATTTTTTATTCATTCATTTTCATTTTCCTTGGCATTTTCACAAAACTGTGCTTTGGACACTTTATTTGTGTAGTATTGAAATTTTTGTCATCTTTAATGAGCTCAGCCTAACAACAGAATGATTTTGTATTTTACAAATACTAGTGAGGAGGCTCACTAGGCCAAGCTAGAACATTTTTGAAGGCTAACTGTCCCAGAGCTGCCTACTGATGTTTCTTTAACTAACTGCTCCATCATTGAGATTTGGTCTTACCTTCTTTAACAATATCAGCATTGACTTAAAGACAAATCACTGAACAACCAGGCCTTCTGTCTTTATTACTTCTACTGAAGGGCCTTCCAAGGATTCATATTCTAATGCTTCTACTGCCAAAGCATTTTTGTACTATTTTCTTCTGTGGCTGAGGCCTTTCTGTAAAAAAGATTGAATAAAATGCTACACTTTCAGTCCTTGTGATAGAACTGCTCATGTTTTCTGCATCTCCACATTTTTACTTTTTCTCACTCTGTGCTCCGATCATCTCTACGGGCCTTCTCTATTAAACTAACAGATTGGAAAGCTGGAAGAGAAAGAAGTATTAGGTGAGTTCCTTTAGTAGTAATTTGACCTAAATGTCTAGAGACTTCCACTCAAAGGCATAACTATAACAGCATAATAATGAAAAAATAAGTAGATCTAGCTTCTTAGCATTAGCCAATGGAGTAACTTGATCCCATTGATCCCTGTATGCTGAAAATAGAATTTATCAATTTTTCTTTCTAAGATTCAATCTTTGCCTTTATGAGTTTCTCTATAGGCAGATAAATATACTCACACTATACTCCTGACATTCAAAGTCAGTGTTAGGAACTGGCCTTTGAGATGAAAATGTTCAACTTGGTAGAACACCAATGGGGTTAAAGCCTGTTGTTTTAGGAAAACACTTTTCTATCTTTTCAAACACCAAAAAGCACTTAAAAACTCTGATGTATCTTCACAGAAATTAATTACATATTAACATACTATAAATGTCATAAAATATTATTATATGTTTGTATTCTGATCAAAATGAACACTATACAAAGAATATTTGAGATATTACTTGGCTATGAGACAACTATAAAATGAAACAGATGGCAAGGGCTAGATAAAATGAATGGTGATCAAAATGGTATTAAGTAGTTTGCAAATAGGACAGCAGTTTTGATTAACATCAGCAGGAATTACAGAGATAATGGGAAGGTCTACAGAATTCTGAAATGGATTTTAGTGTTCCAGTCTGCAATAATCTGCTGTGACAGAAACAGATCTCACACCATTTAGTCACATCAGCTTTCTGCATTGATTTCAACTGGTGTGTTTTCCTCCATGGCGAGCACAGGTCTTCATGAAAAATATAATATGAAAATTCAAAGCTTATTGAAAATTAATTTTCACCATTTCCTTTTTATTGGTTGTGGAAGGAATAGCTCATACTAATATAGCCTAATATAGGAGACTTGTACTTATTTAGCAACTGGTAAGTATCTTTGAAAAGAGATAAAAGGGTTTTAGGCTATTGCAGAGAAAAGTGAAGGTGAAAAAGGGGATAATTTGGTGAAAATACAGTGAACATTTCAAAGCATACAAATGGTGATGAAGCATATAATTTTATTTTATAAAAGGAGTCTTTCTTCATGGCAAACTGTTTATTGAAAGTACTCAAATTCCATTTCTAATGGACCCTTTAAATTTTGCATAAGGCAGGGTGACCTCCTTAGTAGTAAGGAACATATGGGCAGCATGACACAGTTCATCAGATGTCAGAACAGGCTTTACTTACCAGGGTGGATCTCAGCTATGTCTGGGTATAAAGGTACATGCTGAGAACATATTGTAAAGGCAGATTTACTAATTCAGACATCAAAATTATGAACAAAGTATATACAGTTAAATTAAGGTCAGAAGTGTGAAACAAATGAACCCCTGCTGAATTAATTTTAAAAAGTACGGAGTAGGATACAGTGTTTGAGTTCTCAAGGTCAAAATATGAGTCTTAGATCTGAAATGTTGTGCCTTTCTCTTGTTTACCTCATAACAAAAGTGAACTATAACCTCTCCCTTTTATGATTTTCCCTCTTTCCCTTCACACAAGGATGATGGGTATTACAACCCTAAAAAACTATATCAAGAAAATAACTTAAAGTAAACTTTATCCTTTAGCTATAGCTGTTGGACTCATTAGTTCCATGAGACTACAGAGATCCAGCAGGACAAAGAATTTGTCTCAGGGGACTTAACTGAAGGCTCTAAGAATATCTGATTTAGCTCTCAGAGAAATCAATGCAAAATTTACAGCCATTTTGGAGAAAAATTCATCAGATCCAACAGGAAAAGAATTCTGAGTTAAAGCTGAAATTTATCCTGTTTAGTCTTATGTGCTATTTCAGCTCCCTCTCTAGTCAAAAACTGACAGAGTAAGCGAGAAGTTGTGTAACAATAACTGGCTCAATATTGCTTGATCTGTGTTTTCCCACAGCTATTCCTGTGTACACTGTTTTTCAAAAATACATACATTCACTGTGCACAGTTGTTTCTTATAAATATAGCCAGTACCTAACAGGAACAGTACAGGTAAGGGGAATCGCATTGTATTTTAAAATTTTGTTTTAAAATTCTAATAATTTTATTGAAAATAATTATTAATGTAAGTTGAAAGAAAAACTAATATGGCTTAGATTAATTTCCTGACTTTTAGTGATGTTGATTTTAATGAATCTAGTTGGAAACCTGTGGCTTCTAAAGACAAACATCTGACAAAGACCTTTAGTTCCTTTTAAGTTACCAAATGAAATTACTCTAAATGAAGAAAGCTGATGATATACAAAAGATATAACAATAAACGTCACAAATATTCATCATTAATTCTATATGATGGGTATACAATTCCTCTCCCTCAACCTTACACACATTTTTCTTCATGTTTTTTGTTCCAACAGTGTATACAAACTGTCCTTCAAATATCTTTTAAAAGGAAATGTTAGTACTGGCAGCCAGTGCGCTGTAGATGTACCTTGGCAGAAGAGAAATATCTTGCTTTGAAAGGTACCTGCCCTCGAGCATTTAACAAGAATGTCAAACCTAAAGTAGGTCAGCCTGCTAATTCTGAGCAGTCTACTTGTGACAAGAGAAGTGTAAACACCGTTCTAAGTGTTTCTGTGCAGTTACCACCGTCATGTTTGTTATATGTCTCTTGGCCTACTTTTCTAAATTCTTTGTTCCTATTGTTTGGTACCCAAAGATTTTATTCATGGACTCTGAAAAGTTAGAATGAACTCAGAGCTGGCAGATGTGTGTCAGCTTTGGCCACCAGAGCTGCAGGAAGGCTGTTCTCTGGGTCATAGCCAGCACAGTTTATCCTCATCTAAGAAGCTGTATCTCTTTCATTCCTAGAACTTCACCCAGAAGTAAAATCCACTCAGGATTCCTCACAGGTTTTCTGCCTTCACAAAAAAAATGTAATTTGCTTTAAAACAGCCCAGAGGAATGTTGATTCTTTGAGAGGCTGAGCACAGTCTCTGGTGGTGGAGGTGACTGGTGGGTGACAGCAGTTGTGAATCTGGTGAATAGCTGAGCCCAGAGCAAGATGCAAATATTGGGACAGGAATGAGGACTGATAGATGGCATGTTTCCTTCCCTTTGCCTTCATGGGATACTTCCATTCTAGGAAATGGAATAGGTCCATTTTCCTGGGACAAAGTCTCTAAGGAATGATTATAAGTGTTCCAATTTTATCAGGATATATACAGTAATCTTGTTCAGGTGTTTAAACAGAACTCGGGTGCCCTGCTTAATGCAAAGCTATTGCATTGCTGTGGCAGGGGCAAGCAATCTGGCTGAATGTAAATGAAAAGCAGCAAGGTCATAAACAAGGAAGAATGCTTTATTTTAAGGAAGAGGATAGAAAAACCATTCCTCTTATAGCAAATGTTTTCCTTTCAAGTGTATATATCTCAAATAAATAGCTCAGTGTCATATGCTACCATGTGTTCTTTAAAATGGTTCTTATGATCCACTGTACTACATTTCAATGCATATTTACGGATCTTAATTTGTGTTTTTTCATGTGTACAACTGATGTTTATTAAAAATAAATATTCATAAGACAATTAGTACTAAGTAGACTCCTCCAATCTATTTAAGTATGTTTGTACTGAAAATATTTTAGATAGATAAACATTACTTTGCTTGGAACACAACTGATTTCAACAAATGTCAACTGAATTAATTTAAGAAGGTATTGTCTAGATACAACAAACATTTATTGGACATTGGATTATGGTGCTCTATAATTCTGCTTTCTAGAGTATACTTTCATTTACTGTCAATAATTGATATTTTGTCTTTGAGAAAGAACACACCATCATAACACACCTGTTAATGACATGGATGAAAAAAAAATAAACTGGCAAGAAACTTAAGAGTAAACACAGTTACTATTTAACGAACAATCTCCCATTGCTCCCATTACTAAACTCCTTGGTACTTACCTTAATTATGTCATTGGAATGCATGCTTAACATTACCCATAACAGTTAATGAGCTGATTCTTCCAGTCATCAGCTTCAATTAACTAGTAATCTAATCAAGCTGACCTCTATATTTCAGGGACTGACCAATAAAGCAGGCAGCAGGTAGTCATGAACTCTGCAGCGCTACTTCGACACTCATTAATATTAGACTTGTGAATTAGCAAACCACCTGCCAGTACAAAGTTAATCTAGATCAGGAATAAATCCATAATCAAATTTCTGTCAAAGTAACCAGAACTCACAATACAATGTTTTGTCACCTTCCTTTTTGGCTACACATTGATAAATAGTATTAAACAGGCATAAGCTGTGATAGAAAGAAATTAAGCTTTCACTTTGTTTTTGTATATAATTATTTTAAATCACACTTGAACCAGGCTATGAATTTTTTCTTCATTAATTCTTAACCATGTCATTCATTTTTCACCCCAAAGGCCACCAAAGTAACTGTTGCCCGAGGAGGTATGGGATTAAATAGACTAGGTTTAGTTTGTAAGGACAGGGAAGGAACTGGAGGGGACATTTTGTGCCTCAATGAGTTCATGCTGCTGCAGATGTCAAAATGAGCAGACATCAGAATAATTCAAGTGGAAATCCAAGACCAGTGTAGTGAATTCTGCCCAGCAAGCCCAGCCAATGTGTTTCTCTGATATCTGGTAGATGGCAAGGCAGCAGCTAAGCAGTCTGAGAGTGGGATGACTACGTAGGATGTTTTCATTCCTGTGATAGTGAATTGCAGTGCACCAATTGCAAATGAAGGACTCCATCCAGAAACAGAACTGATGTCTGGGAATGGTCAGCCAAGGTATGGTGTGGGATAGCTGGCTGCCCTCCCATGTAAAGACTTTTGACATAGGTATTCTTCCATTCAAGCAAATCCATTTGAATGGTCTCTTATTTCAATGGCAATTTGGCCATTTTACAAGTAACCTATGTGTGCAATTTCCTACTCAGTTACTGCGGAGATTAGAAAGGTGGTTATATTTTAATTTTGAATTGTAGATTTCCATTTTAAAAACAGACAAAGAATGACCCCAAACCTGCAAGCTGTGCATTGCTACATTTTTTACTAGTCACTGGAATCAGAGGCAAAATTTACAAGACAAAATAAGCTGTCAAACCTGTTCTTAGAAACAACAGTGCTTCCTCATTTTTGCTTTCTATGTGCAGTTCCCTAGAAAGCTGGCTGCTATGAATGTACAATACATGATTCAAACAGTTTTCAGAAAGCTGACTTAAACAGCATTCAGGAAGAAGATTTCTGTCAGCTATTGTACTGTACCTTCTCTGTATGCATATGTTGATACAATTCTACCAGTTATGGCAGTTCTTCATGGACTCATATTCTGAACCATAACTTTCTTCAAATTTCAGTTGTGGAGAGACAACTAACTTCTGTACCAATACACCTAAGACTAATTCTGGCTATAGTAATGACATGCCATAAAAAGTTATTAATGGTGTACAATCATTACATTATAATCATTACAAAATATTAATAAATAATGTCTATTTCTCAAAAAATTGATCAAACTGGAAATAGGTTCAATGCTTTACCAGTGTTAGGTAAATAACTAATCCTTTCCTGACTGCATAATGAGTAAGAAAGTGCAGGCTTGGAAAGGCTATGCTTGTATTGCTCTGGGAAGTGGAAGTTCCACACCAATGTGTTGCTTCTCCTATTAAATTGTTTGTTACTCCCAGAATTCCTTCACATTTGATTAACAAACTCTCCCCAAAACAGATTTATTAGAGAAGCTGTCACTTCAAAGAAGGGTGGATTTCATTGCTTGTTGCTGCTGGGAGTCAGACGTGAGCTCTTCTTCTAGAGCACTGTAAGGTGGTTGCATTCCTAAGATACCAGCTCAGATATTAGTCCAGACAGATTCTTATCTCAACTTTTATTAAAGTATTTTGGGATTCCAATTCCAGTACTTCAAAATTTTCATATTTAATAACTAATATTTTAAAAACTATCTAAACTGCCTACTGGTAATTTCATTTGTTTCTTCCTCAACCAGCACTTGGTTTTAATATTGGAAATATTGATGCCATCCATTCTATAAACAATCCTTTACATATGAAAAAGATCCCACTCACTCCATGATTTTATTTCTGGGCTAAGCAAGTCTTATTTTTACAAGTCTTCACATTTTATGTTTTCATGAATTTTCTCTGAGTTCTTTTCCATTTATTCCCCTCAGACACTTTCAAAGTATGGTAGATAAAAGCCAGTGTGATTTTTAAGTGAAGAGCTTGGCCTCAACAATGTCAAACAGACTGCAGTAGTTTTTCTTCAGATATAACACACAAGACTAACTAATTAACTAAGAGCTAAAATTAGCCTTTGTTGTTGGTTTGTCTTGAAAATCATAAGTGCTGGCTCAAGTTCAATTGAGGAGCGCAAAGGATTAGTTTGGTAAGTTTTGTTCTTGACATGCATAGTGCTTGCTGCTTAGCATTACCCTTTCCCCGGAGAGCTTGCAATCATACCATTTAGCAATTTGTTATAGGTTCTTGCCTGGAACACTTCTTCTCTTCTCTTAAAAAATAGTTAAAATACTTGTCCTTCATGTACCGGATGATGTCTCAGCGGGCAGGGAGGGGGTGAGGGGCCGCAGAGTAGAGAAAACCCAGATTAGTGCTGAAGAAGCAGTGGGGGGGGGCAGTGGCAGCCCAGCTCCCAGCAGGGCAGGGAGAGGTGGGCTCAGGATCCCGGGCACCCGAGCAGGTGGGGACAGGTCCCTCTTTTAGTGAGGTGGGTGATAATAAGGTCCCAGCTCAGTGGCTGTTCTCATGAGCAGAGGTTCACCCCACGGGAGAAGAAGCAGCTCTGGGCCGGGCTCCAGCGGCAGCAGGGAGTTCCCTTCTCTAAGCAGCAGTTCCGACCGTCCTCCCACAAAGCTGAGAGAGAGAAAGCCAGTAGCTGCCCCAGCGCCTTCCTTTACCTGCCCAATTCTCCTGGTATCTCTGCCCCTTGGAGAGAAACTCCCAGATAAGAGAAGTGCAACCAGATGCCCTCCTCCCCTGAATGTGGCCATTTCTTTTGTTTTCCAAAGTACCCAGTCATTAGTGTTTCCTAGCAACTTATGGGAAAAATTGTATAAGTAAAAACGAAAAAAAGGAAAGAACCTAATCCCCAACATCTTGTTATCAAATTAATATTTTTAATAAATCATCTATGGCCAAAACAAAGGAAACATGGTAACCATTACTGAAAACATACTCATTATGACTCCAAATCAATAGGAACAGTTTTTGAACATTTTTGTTGTTTTATGAATAACATTGGGCTGTATCTTTAATATTTTCAAAAGAATTTGATGAATTTGAGGGCTCACTGCCTAAGAGTCAAGCCAGATCCATCACAGGGAATTCATGCACCATAAAAAGCAATGAGGAGAGAGCACAAACTATTTTAAAAAATCACAAGTAGGGAATTAATAATTCAAAACTTCAATCATCTTATGTTCTCTGTGTAAAAGTAAACATTGGGGGCAACAATTCTGGGTGCTTGATTTTGTATACTTACTTTGGTGTGTTTTAGTCAGTCCAGTTTACAATCTCCCAGAATCCTTTGGGTGACACTTCAGGAATTAGCATAGGTCAAAAGTATTTTTAATTGGCTATTGGCATGAAGCTACACTACTTATTGACTATGGATATGACTAAAGCTATTCTATGCCAGCACTAAAGATCAATTAATGGCATCCTTAGCTTGTTATAATCAATGTAACTAAGCCAGCAAGATGTTAAGACATGAATTCAAACTCCTCCAAGGTTCTGTTCAGATTTGGGGAGTTTTGCTGCATTTTAATGCAGCACTTGAGTACACACTGTCCACCCAGTTAGGTAAACCCACAGCAAAGAGCCACTGTGTCTCCAGAGTTTGTGTACATATTTAAAGTTTACATACACACAGAGAGACTAATATGCAGACAGAAAGTACAAATAAAACTTGTTTAATGCCAAACATTCGAGGTGTGTCTTTCTATGTATGTCTAGCAATATTTTCCACCAAGGATGAATTCTGTTCAAGGAAATTCCTTTAAACTTGGCAGGGAAAGGAAACATAATGAAACTTTGATGACACCTGTACCAATATAGCAACAGAAAATCCCTCATGATTTTTTTGGCAGTAGGAGCGAACAAGGACACTGGAAGCTAAAGTAAACTTGACAGATTTGTTTGCAGTCAGTTTTCGTTTGGATTTTTTGCACAAAAACATAGCAAATGTTGAGGAAAAGTGTAAACAAAAATGATGTTATAATCAAGCTCTGTTTTAAAATAATTAGAAACACAGAAAACTTGTGAACAGTAGGCTTACATCTGAAGATGAAGCCCTTAGCTTGAAAAAAATTTTACTGTTCTTTGTGAGTTCTCCCTGAAGTTGCATAAAGGACATTATGTTCCTGCGATCCCTGTATTATTATTAGAGAAGGTTATTACTTATCAGAGGAATTGCATACACACATAAACATATATAAACACACACACAGAGTTTAAGTCTCCAGAATTCCTAAAATAGAAGTTTGAACTCCATTTAAATAAAATATAGAACTTCAAATACCCCTTTCCTCGCGTACCAAGGACCTGTCGCAGGCTCTTCTCTGCATGTGCTCAAGTAAAGAGAGGAGTCTGACAGATTGATCTGAAGAGCTCTGCATCTGACTTGGACCAGAGGCAAAGTTTGTGCAAACTGTGGAATCCCTCCCTCCCTGACCTCTGTTGTGAGTGCCTCAGGGAGTGATACATGCAGGACATGAAAACAAGGTAGTCCTCTGAAATAGTAAATTACCAAATATTTTAGAGCTTCAGCAATCAAAATTCTTTGAATTCAATCAGGAAATCTCAGGTTCCCACTACCCACCATGAAGGAGTGGGAATAAGGAGAAGGTAAGGTGATGAATCTGTGACTACATTCCTAGAGCAGATACATTTGATATCAATGGCTCTTCAATTTGCATATGAGTGCAAGGTCAAAATTCTGGAAGCTGGTGCTGAGCTGTAAATCAAACAAAAACCTCAAAATGATGGAATTAAATGGGAAAACAACAAAACTCACCAAGAATGCAGTTGGTTCTCCTTCTGTGCAATTTTAAAATCTAATTGAATAGATTTTAAAGACATGCTCCGGGTCAAACAGGAATAAGCTAATTTAACCATCTGCAAAGATATTTAGTCCTAATTGGACATAGGGAATCCATCTATAATCTCTGGGGTCCTTAGGGGGTAGTTTAGCCTGTCTTTCTGCATGGACACTGTGAAGATGTAACCTGTATTTCATGCTAGTATTATTTGAAGTGAAGGTTAAGAAACAACTTTTTAATCCAGGAATTGAATACTTTTCGCTTTTGAAAACCAAGAAATGTTTTGATACAGAAGGCATATTGTAAGTAAACTCATATGTTTGTAAACCTTCTTCCAAAACTCAGAATCTACATCATTTCAGGTTTCACAATCCCATAACTTTCTTTTTTTTCCAGGCAACTATTTCATATCATAGTAAAATAAAATTAAAAAAAAAAAAAAGAAAAAAAGAAATATTAAAGCTCAGAGATTGCTTAATTTGCAACACACTGCTATTCAGAATGACCCAGTAAAATTAAAAAAATATCAAACTGTATTCCAATATATTTTTTATTAGGGATCTGAGTGATTACACACTGTTTCTAAACATGTGAGTTCATGCTATCTCCAGTGACAGCTCTTTCTGTAGTATATTAATCTTAAAAAAAGGAAAAAAGTACTATGATTTTTTTCTTAGAATAGTTAAAAGATGAATACTATTGAAATATTTTTATATCTATTTTAATCTTCACCGGTTTGCCATCACCATGCAAATCAGAGGTATTTTTGAGCATCACTGGCATCCTAGGATTCTGTGCACTGTGTGTACCCACAGTGAATTGTTCCCTTTGAAAGCTGCAGATTCTCCCTGGCTAGTAGGCAAGCAGACATCAAATAGTCAAGCACCGAGACAGCAGGGAGGCCTTGAGCATTTGATCTCCAACAATTAGAGGAAAGCAGTAGCTGAAAGCATAAAATTAGGCTCTTTAAATTAAAGGATAGCATTTCTAGTGAGAGATACAATTCCAGTTCTGGATTGGTTAGAGGTTATTTGTGTATCAGAACAATCTAAACTCAGAATTTAATTAAAAAATATGGGGCTTCCCGTCAGTTTAAGAGTCAGCACTTAATCTGATTGCAGGATCGATGATACAGTTTGCATGAATCTCTGGAATCCAAGCAAAATTTACCGTTAGTTATTGAATCAGAAATGAGTCTATGTCATATAAAAACCTCCACTGACTGGAAAAACTAAGTTTTCAAAGTAGTTGGGTTATTTGAACAATTCTCTATTTGCTCATTCTATCTCACTATTGGCCTAATGTAAGCTTGACATGGAAAGTACTGAAAGGACTGAATTTTTTAGATTTTACAGTCTAAGATTTTTTTTTGTGCCTGTGAACACCTCACTTCAATTTTGACTGGGGGGTGTCCACAATTCTTCGTGATTCTGAAGCACAAAGAGAAGTAACGTCTGAAAGATTTCTAAAAAGATATTTACCGTATCATCCTTCAGAGATCTTTGGAAGATATAGAACTTCCATGAGATTCATATGATTGGTTCTCTGTATCACTGTAAAAATCACGATGATTGCAGGGAAATCTTATAGTTGCACTTACAGGGAGAGACTGCAATGGAAACAGCTTTGTTCTTTCATTTTCTACTTTTTTATTAACAGAACTAAAAGAAATACTGGTTCAAGAATGTGTAATATGCTGGTGATTGCTACTCAGAATGGAAAAATATAGATAGTTCAACTGATGTTCATTGTATTGCCAGAAAGTGAAGAGTTACTGAATTCTGCTAAAATGCCCTGGAAACTCACAGACTGGCTAAATCCTGAGAATTTCCAAAGGGAAAATTTAAAAACAGACAAGATAAAGGTCTGTAAAATTATATAATAGATAATAAATTTTGCTATATAATAAATTTTCTGAAACCAGGCTGAAAATGTAAAATATATGTAGGCAGCAAAAGGAGCCTACTAAACTGCAATAGTACATGCACTGTTATGTTATTCTATGTAAAAGTTTCCAGCAAATGCAATAGCAGACCTAGCATCCATGATTTGTATGGATTTTTGTTAATCCATAATGAATTATTAAAAATGAAGACACAATGTAATTAATAGCAGCAATGACAATAGTGCTTAGTTGCAATGTAGCATTTTTTCCCAAGAGATTTCCTGGTATTTAATTAAAGTAACCATGATAGTAAAGGGGCTCAGTAGAACTAATCTTATAATAAAATCTTATACTAATGTAGATTACTGTTAAATTAAATCCTGACCATCAATCCTTAGGAAGCAGACAATAAATTGCATTGATTTTTTTAAATCTAATTTTAATTTTTCAAATGCATGAGGCAAGTGGTACTGAAGTAGCTTTCTTAATAAATAAACTGTGTTTAAAGGGCAGTCCCAAATCCTAATAACTGATTGCCCCAAATTGTGCTGCTATTCTTCCTCTGTAAAAAGCAACATAACTGCTCTGGATCTATTACTTGTGAGTGCACAAAAGGATTTGTCCCACTGATTACAATATTAGTTTCATCACTACAAAGACTGAACATTTTGAATACCAGCCCCAAGCTATAGATTTACGCATGAATCACAGGATCATAGAGTGATTTGGGTCAGAAAGGACCTTTAAAGATCACCTAGTCCCTCCTCTGGCATCCACAGGGATATCCTCCACTATGGTAGATTGCTCAAATTCCCATCCTGACCTTGAACACTGCCTTGAACACAGTCATTAAATCCAGGGGCTTTTTTAGGGCTACATTTAATTTCTCCGTTAATGCCACAAAAGAAGCAGTTTCTTTTCTCCTTTCTTGTTAGCTGATTAGCACAATCATAGGTCATTTCCCCATACCTCACATTTTACTTTGACAGGAACACAGACAAAGAGCAAAGAATAATAAAAAAGGCTGGAATAGTGATATGGCTGCGGTAGTTTATGCCAAAGAAGGACTTAGTTACACTTCTACCACTGTTTCTAATCTATTTTTAGGCTATATATTCCTTCAAAAAGAAATCAAGGGCAAAATTTAGCCATCTGGTCTTCCTTCAGATGCATTACGCAGCTTATCAACTACACTGCTGGGCACAATAATTCCTGATGAGCAGAGCTGGCATCCAAACAAGCAATGTCACCAAAAAGCACTTGAGTCTGGAAACATCAAGTTAGCCTATAGTATTTCCATTTTGTTTGTTTTATAATAACATGTAAGTTTCTTAAATTCTACCATGTCTGTAATACCTCATTCTGATATATTAATGTTCTCAAAATATATTTCTTTGTGTCTTCATTTGTTTTACACAAGATTAAAGAGGTGAAACAATGGCCATCCAAAGACTAGCTAGAGACAGGTTGCAAAGTATTCAGAAGATCACCTATTGCTCTGTCTACTGAGCTGGCACATTTTTTCACTGACCCTAGAAATTATGTTTAGTTCTTATTTGTGTCAAAAATCTGTATTTCTTTTCTGTGGATAAACAAAAAACAGCTGGAGAAAGTATGACCTTGCTCTGGAGACCTCATGTCCCAAATAGGACAGCAGCTGTCTCAATGCTGGCTAGCCAAACTAATCAAACTTTTTGCCTCTCTGAGTTTTTCCTTGCAAGTAAATGAGGATTAGATTGCCAAAGCATCTCCTGCTGATATCTTACCTGGCCTTAATAGTTTCTAGAGACCATTTTGGCTTTTCCACTTGTGTTCAGTTAGGTACCCTGCAATGTTAAATACACTGGTGAACATACATAGGCATGAGCACTTTAGGACCACCTAGAAAAAGTCTTAATATATACAGCAGGACTGGCTATCATTACTGTCAGACTACTCAGAGAGTTTTAATTCTGGGATATGCTCAAACAGCAGGTACTTCCCAATACAGCCTTTGAACAAGTCATCCAGTAGGTAAACCAGAGTATGGACTTTAAGCAATGTTTGCTCTTTGATATGAATGCTTTTACTACAGCTAAACCAATTCAGGTTGCACAGTAACTGTTCTCCACATTACTCAGGGAGCAGCCTTGGAGAGCTGCTGTGCCAGTAAATGTCATCCTGGAAGGAGCAGCACTCCAGAGCCTGCACAGTCATTCACTTGAGTCTGCTTGAACTTAGTAGGATGAAATATTAAAAAGCTGAGGGACATTGGGACTTACTCTATACAGAAAAGAACCCAAGCAGAGAGACAGCAGCATGTGCTGCATTGTAAATTTAGGATTTTCTCCTCCGCTATAGCCAAATAAAATGCAGTTTTCTATTTGCAGCATAGATTTTTGAGTCACTATCTTCAGATTTCAACCTCTATTCAGAGTTGCCTAACAGATAAGAATTTAATGTTGCGCCATCTTCTTTACACTCACGAGAATATCTTTGCAGACATAATGCCTTCCTGCAGCAAAAATACACAATATTGGTAATAATGACACCTTTGGCAAAATTAATTTGCCCAAAGAGAGTCTTTTATCATTAAAGATCCCTAGGATTTCCCACCTGGTCTCCAGCTGTTCTTCCAGAAGAGCATGAGTTTTCTGAAAGACTTGTGGGACACAGATAGTACAGTTGATGTTCCAAATGCCCTAATGCACCTCAGCTGACACTGGAATAATCAGTCTGCATTTATTGCTACAAAATCCATTATTGATTATCTGTCAAAATATGAGACACCACAAATCCATCTGTAGGTAAACAGACTTCCATAAGTCATCTAAGGATAAAATATTTTATGAACAGCTGGTCCTTCTGTGAGGACTGTGCCAAGCCTTCCTTTGCAGTCTTAAGCTTGTGAGGTATCTCCTTCATTTTTCAGCATTCACCTAAAATAAACCTTGCTATCTACTGCTACTGCTGAAGACAGTTAAGTGAAGTGCAAAGTTCTGCATAGTGGCATTTCACTCCAAAACAAGTGGCATATGTTGTGTGTGGTAGACCATGATCCAGAAATCGTGATTTAGCTTGACAAAGCTGGAATATTTGTCTGTGGATAAAATTTTCCCCTTTATGGGTGAAAGGGAAAATACAATTTAAAGGCTTCTAGTAATCTATTGCTATTGACTGAAACTTTCCAGAAATAGTAGAGATAAGACACTTAACCTAAGTACTGCAGTAAAAGTGCAGAGATGACAATGTAATAAAGAAATCAATGTCCCAAAACAAACAAAAACAAACCAAGTATTCAGAGTGGGTTTTAATTATGCCCCATTTTTATGGCCATGTTGAATTGACATATTTCTAATATTGATTCTTACCTTATTGCTAAGCCCACAGTTTCTTGTTCTAACAGCTTTTTTTGTCAGTGAAATGAAATCCTTAGTACTTCACTGCCTGAAGTAGGCATTAACATGTGCATGCTGAACTCTAGGTTTTAATATCCTATACACTAGTTTGTAGTGTTTAACATTTTCAATTTAATTTAAAATGATCACATGGAAAAAGCTGGCCCTTGACTAAGAATGCATATAACACATGGTTGTGATGGGATGACAGAAAAATCCAAGAAACAAAGAATATTCCATCAACACCTAGAGCAGTGCCTTTGCAATGAAAACCTGCACTGTCCTATCATCCACCCCAGCACTGATAACTGCTTCTATACAGCTCCCTTTGTCACTGAATGCCACGGAGTCCCCAGTGCCTTGGAGGGTGCACTTGGTTATGGTACAGGCAGCCTCCTTCACACCCAGTCCAAAGGGTCAGCACTCACTGGCTTTGCACTTGCTCCTGAAATTCAGTCCAGGGCCTGTGGAAAACTCAGCACTCTGTTATTCCATTTTGAACATTTACAGTTCAAATCAATAATCCAGCATTTCTCTCTGTGTCCAGAAGCAGCTCTGGGGTTTTGCTCTCTGCAGGAAGTGACACACAGCTGACAGCAACACCCTCACTCAGCTTTTATTCTCCCAGGTGTTACAGCTCCATAAAACATTTCTAATCCAGACTCTGATCTCTCAGGAGACATATTTGGCCTTACTGTCTATCCTTGACTTTCTGTAGACCTCAGCCATTTTTTCTATGTGTTCAAATACTTTTCTTGGGAGAGTAGTCCTTAACATCTACCAGCTCTATTTTTCTCACAACCTGTTCTTGTATAGTAATTCCATTCCAATAAGATAAAATGGACATTATTTACTGCTGTCAGTACTGCAGCAGCTGCAGCACAGAACAGTTCCTGAAGGGAATCACCAAGAACCTCATGGCTAAATGTGACTTCTCCCTCACCTGCAGCTTATTTGCTTGCTTGTCAAGAGTCTGAGTTTACAAAGGGGAACAAGGAAAGCTTTCAGATAAGAATCCACAGCAATCCTGTGAACAGCAAACTGACAGCCCTTCTACAGGTCTTTTCTCCACAACTTGCCTCTTTGCCAGAAAAATAGTGTGTGACAGAGGGATTTCCTATATGACCTTGTAAGGAGTCATTCAGATCCCCAATATTGTACAAAACTGAACTGTTGTAAATAATAAGGAAAACTGAGTCAAGATGAAAATCATTGTTCTCCAGATTAGAAGAAGCTTGATTATAATTATACCTTTGTGCTCATGTTGGTATTTAACCTGGCTAGGCAGGAGAAGGGGTTTCAGGTACAAAAGAGGCTGAGAACTTCTGTGTGAAACAAAACAGTCACATTACTGCTTCCCTCAGAGCAAGTCAGATGTAGGTCCAAAGAAAGATTTATAATCTCCTTTTTAATGATTTCTGCACTTCTTTTTCTGCTTTTCACGGCTCTTTGAAGATCCTTGTTGGACTGAAAAATATGTAAAAGTGTTTTTTTCCCCACTGACCTAGATCTGTCCTTTCAAGCACAGCATCGGTGCGTTGGCTTTGGATTTCAGTCTTTGCTCTGGAAGGAATGGCCCAGTAGACATCTGGAAAAAGTAGAGTTGACTGTAGGAATCTCAAACCCATACAAAGGAGCTGTGTTTGAGAAAGGATCATAAGACTTACCCCCCTTTGCTTCTAGGACTTTGCTTTGATTTTTTTCAGACCACTACCAATCGAAAATTACTTCTGATGGCTCTGAGGGCCCATGAAAGGAAATGGGGCCTGTTTATTCCACTTATCATGGGCTGCTAAATAAAATGCAAAGCCATAATTAGCAGCAATGATTAAAATATCAGTAGCCACAGTTAATGGCTGGTAACTGAACTGTCTGTATATTATCCTGATCCGACAATGCTAGACTATGTTGTTGTCCCTGTTCCACGGGGGGAGTAACTCACCAAGATTTTTAATCAACACATTTCATAGGCCCTTTCTGCCCATGCAATTTCTCTTTAATCCTGTGTTCTAGGACTGACAGACTTAATAGCTGCTTTTAAAATTGGAAGGAGCATGAAGAAAGACCTGACTTCTAGCATGCATTATATTTAAAAATACGAGTGTTAGCTGTCAGGCAACCTTTTTTTTCAAGAATATAGTTTCATGAGATGAAATCTGGCTTGTATGAAAGGCAATTTTACCCAAAGGCAGTGCTGCTCTGAATGTCACTCTCTCCACTCTCAAAGTAGAGGGCTGCTTACCACTTCACATCAACCTGTCAGAAAGAAAGAAGGAACAACTGCAAAACTTGCCCATGACATAGTGGGAAAGAAGTTAGAAGTTTTTGGCCCCGTTAGCACCTTCAGAACTCCCCATAGGAAAGTGATGCTCCAGTGCCTCCTCGTGGCTTTGTCTTCCACAGAGAGGGGTCATCCCAGCAAGACATGATGCCACTGCTACGTTGTGTTTGCTCTGTGTATTGAACGATTCCTTTAAGGTGTTTTGGTTGGTGGGTTTTTTTTGGTTTTGTTTTTTTTTTTTTTTTTTTTTTTTTTTTTTTAATATCATGAACGCAGATCTCTGAAATGAGTTTGTGAATAGAGTTATGATGAACAGCTCTGGCCCTGTTGGAGCTGCAGCTCACTGCGGTGCATCTGGTGCTCCTGGATGGGATTGGGTGTCTTGCCTGGCAAGACCCACTTTGAGATGGTCAGTAGGGTAAGTGCAAACACATGTCCTCAGCCTTCCTTTCCCCTCTACAGCCAGAGCAGCTTCCCCAGAACTGCCAGAAGTCACCTTCATTCACTCAAGACTGATCCTTCTGTTAGGAATAGGCATCTGCAAATGCCATAAGAGGAGGGAGAGGCAAAAAGGACACTTCTTGCACTTAAATGTAGGCTACCACCTTGCACAGTCGTGCTGAAGTATCATAACAAAGTCTCAGCACTGATGAATGAGGACAGGCAGCCTGAGCAACCACACCTACTCTCTCCTTAGGGCCATATTATAGAACCACATATTTTTTACAGTCTCCTCACAAACCATATTGTTTTCTATGTTTAGCTGAAACTGCAGCAGCACTCACCACCTCACACAGACCCTGCTAGCTTAGGATAGTGTGGGGTAGAGCAGCTCCACGGGGCACCCTGCTGAGAATGGGAGAAAAAGGGACACTCCTTTGCTGAGGACTAACATGCTGAACTCAGGTCAAGGATCAGCTTCAATCCTCTAAAGCTTTCCTGTCCTGAACTGGGACTGAATGAAGACTTCTGAACATTTCAAACTGTGTGAGGCTTTGTCCTACTTCACTTCTACTTTTCCAGGTGCTTTGCAGAGCAACTCAAAATACCCAGACAAATCCAGGAAATATCAAACAGTTCAGAAGAAAAAGACAAAAGGTCAGATTTGATGTTATTCAGACTAAAGGGAACTTATTAAAGAGGAACTAGAGAGGTGGTAGGTACCTTATCCCTGCAAACAAACATTCTAAATTTTGAATTGTTTTTGTATGTTGTGTCATTATGTGTCTTATAAGCAGACTTTTTTCTTTAAATGAACTTGGAAAAACCATCTCTCTTTGATAAAGTCTGCTGGGAAGATGAGTTTGAGAAAAACTGCTGCCATAAGCATTTTCAGGGATTTAATTGCCTGCTCTGGCAGTCAATCTAAAGTCTTGATTTAATTTCTTGCATTTTGACAAGGTTATAATTAGCTTTAAACTTGTGAAGATCTGCAAAGCTGAGGTAAGCAAGTTGTCTGTAGCTGGGACCAGAGTTTTCCTGGGTATCTCATTCCAAATCCTCCCAAGGACCTTTCCTATACAGTGTCTTATGCTGATTTTTCCTGTGGTAAAAATAAATTACAAAGGCCTAGCATCAATTAGTCACTAAAACATCTAGGTTTTCCTCTCAGTTTTCAACTTTGAAAAGTGTCCCTCTAACTTCCAATGTAGATATAGCTTGATTTTAGATCCCAACATGATAAAAACTGTCCTTCTCCTTTACTATTCCCCAGCATTTGTAACCTGCTTGTCTAGCCCCAATCTCCACACATGCACTGTATTTAGGAGCTGTGAATTTCTGTACAACTCATTTCCTGCAGTCTCAGACAGACTCTAGGACACGGAGTTTGCTTAAAACTGAAGTGGATATGTTTTATGTCAACATGTTTACACATCAAATAAAACTGAAATGCTACCTTACCTTGGAAATATATTTCAACTCAATTTACCAGGAAAATGTCCTGGGTAAATATCACAGCCCAGCCTCTACACAAATGTACTTTTTTCCTTCTGTGACATGTTTGAGAATTGAGCATTCTTTTGGGAAATGGTATTTCTGAATACACTCGTGGTCTAGAAATTATGCTTCTTGTTAAGTAGTAATTTATTTCTGCTATTCATCTCTGCATTTCTCTTACAATAGGATGCATGATAGAATGGTCTTCTCTGTGGTAATGTTAGAAACAGAAATCTGCTTACAGAGTTTTAGAAGTACATTTTAAAAATAACAAAAATGATCCATGTCATGATATTAACAACACAAAATGTAATTGAAGAGATTAAAAAGGCATAAATTTCTTCTGCTCTCTTTCTGGTTGTGGTGTGTTTTTTATTGTTTGGTTATTTTGCCACCATTTTAAAATGACACCTCTGTCAGAGGCCTTTCTCAGAGCAACACTGAAGAACCCACTCTGTCATCTTAATAACAATAATTTCTGTCCCTCTAAGTATCCTGTAACAGTGTGCTAGGATTATTCATGCAGTTCCAGGGTTAAAAATAGGAATAAAAGTATCAAAACTCTTTTGAATTCTCTTTATGTTAACCTTTGATGCTTCTAAACACTGTGAGCAAGGAATCTTCTTTTATTTCATATCTTGGCAATATGAAAGAGGAGGCTTAGAAGAACACTACCTTGGGACTTACATACTTCTGTCACTTTATGTCACAACATTAAATTTATTTGAATGAGGGACATTACATGTTCATGTCTGCCTAAAACAAATGGGAAAAGACATGAAAGGCAGCACATTCTAAAGAATTTGACATTTTTATAGCTAATGACTTCACTCTATTAAACTAGGAAATATAATCTATTACATTAGAAAAGATAAACACAGCTGCTTTATTTTAAAAAAAAAAAAAAGAAAGGATTCTTTTAGTCCACATTAATCAGTTGTAAAAATGAGCCGTGTTGGTTAAAGGTAGATAGAAATGTTTATTCCCCCTCAGAGTTTCCCTGAAGAATTTCCTCCAAAGTTTTTGGCAGAGAAGATACATAAACCACACAGGCTCTAGCTCTAGCATAGTGGATTCCATGCTGTTGCAATTCCTTGCAAATGGCATGAGGAAATTTCTATACACTGGCTATATTTTTAAGGCAAGAGATATCTTAAGTTCCTGAAAACACAGTCCTGCAGTTTTACGCGCTCATTGAAGCAGTGTGTACAGCTGTTTTTTGAGCAGAGAGTGCTGCATGATGCTATTCAGTGTATGTTATAGTATGTTGAAGGTCTACAGCGTCAGCAATTCTTGACTTACAATGTCTCCTTCTATTCTTCCATAGCAGGGAGCAAAGGGAAACACAGAAAGACAGCTTCCCTCTACTGGCTTTTAACTCAAGCAAACTGAAAGGGGTTACCTAATCATATAGTCACTTTTACTTCCATCTCACAGAAGGGAGAGACATCTGTTTCCTAGGGATGTTCTTTATCCCCAGATAAAAAAAACTTTAGAAAAACCAACAAAAACCAACAAAAAAAGCCCTACAAAAGGCAAAACCAACACAAACCAAACAAACCCCCCTGCCTTTGTTGTTGAGTACCTAACAGAGTGAAAGACAGAACAAAAGGATAAGGAATTGGGCATTGCTCAAGGTTAGATTTTGTCCTTCATTTAGAGTCTGAAAGAATCCACTCAGAATTTGTCTGTGGGATAAAAAAATGCTAAGTAAAAATTTTAAACTAACTACGACCCAGGCCATCATCTTTATGGCTTGGTGTGACAGGTTACATTGAAAAAAGGTATTACTGTGAAGTCCTATAAAGGATACAGAAAAATATTTTTCTTTTAATCATCTCTCAGCTTTTGCTTTATTCTATATTTCATATTTTATTTTCCCCTCAGGAATATTATTTTCTTCATAAGGAAGGCAATTCATTCTTCACCTGGAGAAATAAAATTGCATGTGTATGTATGTACTCGAAATTTTCATATTGCTAAATGAGCCATTGCACACTTTTCCAGCAACTCAATTAACACATTTTATTTATTAAATTTCCTTTTCTAAAAATAATTTTGCTCTATAAATCTGCCACCTGTACACCACTTGTTTGTGGTGAGGGATTTCAACATAAGCAAAAGGTGACTCTTATATTTCATCCTTCAGTTTCATCTCTCTCCTTGATAATTTTGCATCAAAGAGCTAATAAAATCTCTCTGCTCTTTATTACAGACTCAAATACCACAGAGCTCTCTTTCTGCCTAATCACATTGCTTATTCTTTTAAAACAGAATATTTGCATTGTATGATGCCTGTCAATCTGTGAAATCATTCTTCTGTTCTACTGCAAACTTCTATGGACTGTCATCTGTAGGCATTTCTAGAAGAGTAAGAAGCATAATATGATGCATGTCCTTTCATAACTGCCTAAAGAGAGAACTTGATGCAAAGATACAGCATGGGTAGAGCTATAAATGTCACCCAGCTCCACTAACCAGGCATTGTTAAGACTGTTGGCACTGTTGTCTAAATATGTCCTCTAGCTAATCTCCCCAAGTCTTGTTCCATGTCTCAAAACAGATAAAGGACTTTAGATTAAGCTAAGAAAACATCCAACCTTTTCTTCTAGGCACAGCATTTCCCACCCAACAGTTTTTGAGGTCTGGAAAAGGTATAATTACATCAATTTGATGTATTTCATTCATTTTGCAGGCATATGCTCCATTTTTTTAGGTGCACTACAGCTTGAGATACAGACCTCCATCACAATGTGTGTTGCAAGTCATGGCACAAATGAAGGTTGGTACTGTCAAGGAAAGAACATTTTATTTACCTTTCAGAACAGCTAATGCACTCTCTTATGGGAACTTACAGGTGTTCTGTTCATGACGCTTTACTCCTAGGAAGGATTGTCCTGCAACTTGAATTTTAAAACTGAACAGACCATTTAGGTTTAATTCATTGATAAAATAAGTTCTCAGTGGAAGCATTTCCTTTGAATTTTCCATTGATTTCTAAATTTGAATTTCCAGTAACCGTGAAATTTAAGTTCCACATGTGCATATTCTGTGAAGGTGTACATTTTGGCTAAAAAAAAGAGAAGAAAACTAATAACTGCATCATATTTCTTATTTGCTAGATGACCTCTATGACTCTCAGAGACACATTAGTTTCTCTACATTTTGTCCAAAGGAAATAAAAATAGATCTAGTCTCTCACAGGCATGAATCAGTGCAGAACCTCCTCTGAAGTCTTGGCAGGATGACATGCAAGATCCACAGTGTATGTCACCTCCGTCTGCAGAGACACAGAAATAGCAGCTTTGGTAGCAAGCCAAGGGAGCTACTCACTAAGCAAAACCTGACAATTCTATTGTTTCATTATTATCTCACTTCCTTTCTTCAACCCCCGTCTTTCACTGTGTCTTCTGATTCCCAAGCCTATTAACTCCTGAGATTGGATATTACTGCATTCTTACTACATTTTTACAATTAATTCTTCTGTAAAAGAAAGTTTTTGAAGTGTTTTAGCCTATTTTAACAGTGAAGAACATGAACAAGATGTACAAAAACTGAAGCACCAGAAAGTACACATGCGTCCTTCAGAAAGCACAACTGTTTTACCATCCATGTAACTCCTGTGGTATGGGGCACCACAAAACTTGGGGAAAAATTTTCTTGAGGTGACATCCAAGTCCCTGAGATCAAATCAGAAATATGTTGCTTGCATGGGAATTTTCTTCATAGCAGACCCCCATTAGGAGATGTCCCTGCCATGTATTATTGTGAAGGTTTGGCTTCAGCATGCTCTACCCCTTGTGACCTGACTCATGAATATTCGTGCCTCTTCAACGAGGTAATCCACACCACCAGGCTTCCAAAATACATTTCTCAGACTTCTTCTCAGGAGCAGTGAGGTGGTAGAGACTGAGCTATAACGTGGCACTCGGTGTCTACTAAACTGGGAGAGCTTTCCAGCTTCCTGCTACCACCTGTCTCCAGCTGATCCATGTACCAGGAGTTGGCCTATTCTGTGTTTGGAAATGACACACTGCTCTGGGGGACATCCACTGCCAGCTGTGCCCTTCCCACCCCAGCACTCCCAGATTAAGGCAGTGTGGGCACAAGCTCACTGTGGGGGAAGCCTGTTCACCTCCAAATGGCAGATAAAGAAATGTCTGGGCATTGCACTGAATAGTGGGAGGTTTCTTTTCTTTTTTTGTTTCTTTTTTGACCTGTTAAAGAATAGTAAACACATGGAAGTCGGCTGTGCAGTTCAGGCACTCATGGAACATTATAGATGGTTCAGACATTGAAAAATTCAAAACAGATATGAGTCATTACTGGGACAATTTTTAAGATGGCAGAAATATATGTTTCCCCTATCTAGAACTTATTCAGTGGTTTAAACAGTCACAGATTTTCAGTGGGAGTTTACCTTAGTTTTAATTTTGCATCTTTCAATTCTTTGTAAAGCAAGATGTTAAAGTTTTTCCTCCATGCCATTGTTTCCCTTGACATTGACCTGCTCAACACATCTTGAAAATTCTCTGGGGAGGGACTGGCTTGCTTTGGGGTATCTGGAGCTCCTTACTCCTGGCTCTCTCACAATTAGTCCTTTCCCTAGGTTAGGTAAAGTTCTGGGTCATTGCCACTGCCTTTTGTAGATGGGTTCATAATGGTACATTGGAACAAATTTCTGGATACCTAAGGAAACAAAACTATCAATTTTTTCAGATATATTATTTTGCATTAGCATCTGAGCCATCCATACAGAAGGGATTAAAAAGTAGAAGAAAGGGATAAGGCAGAGAGTTAGGGGAAGGGAGTACTATTGTAGCTACTCTATAAGATGTTCTTGCCTGGGAATGTGAGACTCAGTTCTTGCACTTTTGATTCCGGGAGTCACAGTTGTGCTTCTCTGTCATACCTCTGCTTAGTATTGTCCTTTCTAGACGTGGCACTGCAGATATCTGTAGCCAAGCTGATGTCTTATTTTGTAATACCTCAGCAAAAGTAGGCAGTTGTAGAACTGACTCTGACAATGATCTGTTAAATGTCTGGCAGCCCATAAGGGATTGTTCTGCTTTGGAAGGCATAATTAATCCTACTCCAAATGTGTGGGAGGTGTTTCACCTTCATGAATATATTATGACATATTTTCACATTCAAACTCATATTATCAGTTTCTGCCTATTGGTGATGTTTCTATCAAATATTTCCCATCAGATCATATGCAAAATAAGTAATTCACTTTTACTGGTATTACAGCACCCTTTTTAATTCCCCTTCCTTCACACAGTTTATAATCTTCTCACTTTTGCCCATCTTGGCAATCTTCCGATGAAGCTCTGAAAGGGGACTTAATAAAATAAACAAGTCATTCAATACAGAATAAATGTCACAGTATTTATGAGAGTATTAGTCTGTACCGGTCTCTGTTTACAGAGCTTTGCTCTGCTTCAAATCTTCATTTTCATATATTTGCCTTGCTTAGGCTTCTGGGGTCCCAATCCTGATCTGAAAGAACAATATATTGTCAAATCAGTGAGGTCTCATCCTTACAGTTAATTATACATTTTGTACTCCTGAAATAGTGTAGGAAGCATGTGGCAGTAGTGAAAACATGGAAGTCTAAATAGAGAAAAAAGGTAAGGATTAACAACTCATACAGTGCAATCAAGGTAATGAATTGGGTTCGTTCTTCAGTAGGAAGAAAGGTCTTCAAGACTGACAAATTATGGGGAAGTAACAACCAAATATTCATTTAATAAGTTCTTTGGCTTTTAAAATCATTCAGTGAATATATTCTAATGAAAACAGAGATCCAAAAATCACACTTTTCAAAGACCTTAGCTCAGATTGCAAGTAAATTAGAAAGACATAAAATAGTTTGCAATATATTACAAGGATTTTTCTGAATCTTTTGCAAATATTCATCCCCCATGCCGGTTTTAGGTCTATAAAGTCTAAGAGAAAAATGTCATGCCTTTCTTTTGTAGAAACAAGGGCTTTAATTCATCCAGCTTCCTGAAGCACTGTTAGAAGAGTGAGTACAGAAGAGCACTAAGGCTTGTATGGTACCTCAGGAAGATAAGTGAAGGTCACAGAAGAAAACATGTACAAAGTCAGTACTGTGTCAGAGTTAACGTGACACCTTGACTTTGAGTCCTATGCTCACACTTTTTTGTCTGTGCCTGCCTCCTCCCATTTACCTCATCCCACAACTCTTCTCAAACCTAGTCTCATCACAATTGAGATCTGAGCTCAAAGCCTTTCAGGCAAAGCTCAGTGTGTTCTTATCCTAAAGGTAAAAGGTCCATTGAGCTCTATTGCTGTATGCTACAGCCCAAATGTACCCTGCAACCTGCTTTATACTAATCTAATATAATCCTCAAAAAACACAATCCTTCTTGCAAATTCCTGTTCTCTTGTTCATATGTTTCCTAATCCAAAATCCAAGAATGTTTCTGCTGTAATTTAAACCTCTGTACTGTTTGAAGTGGTTTCTGTTCTGACCTGCCAATGAGGTTAGTTCTGGACTAGAAAGGAATTAACTCCTTGGCAAGTGGTAGTTATATGATAGTACTGGAGTAAAATCATACTGAGGAGAGGAGACACTGCCTAGGGAGTGTTTCTGGAGGAGTATGAATTAGCTGTAGGCTACTTGTTTCTGTAGAAAATTGTGCATTGCTCTTTTGAAATATGAAACAAAACACAAATACATTTAGAACTTAGTGAAGTGGTTGAGTATCATTGGTGAGTACTTCTCTCACTACTGTGTTTTGAACAGTTCCTGAACTCCTCAGCAAAAGCAGAAAATTGTCTCTAATAACCCATTGAAACCACTCTGACCAGAATCTCTACAGATAGCTCTGCAGCAGGGTCAGAACTCAACTCCATCCATAGCAGCATGGCAGCTAGAGTGACAAACATGTTTTATGGCATCAACCCTTCCCTCACTCTCAGTTACACATTTCTCCCTTCTACTCCCAAAAAGCTTGCACCACCTCTACCCTTCTTTGAAGGGCCTCCAATATTAATCACTTGCTTCCACCTAATTCCTGTTCGTCTCAGTCAAAATATTATTTCAAGTATTATCTCTATGATGCTTACCTTAGACTGACTTCTTAACTCCAGATTTGTCTTCTCATACATTAAGAAAAAAATATATTACTTTTCTGACATCTTCTCATGTTTTTAAAGGGAATTCAGAAGGAATTAGAAAAATGTGGGATTTCATGACATTTGTTTTCTGTTTATTAAAGTCTCTGGGTTTTCTTGTGTGACCAGGGATTGTTGGATTCATCATGTCACCCCATGGCACAGTCCCAACATTGCTCAGGTACCTCTAAGAGAATGAGGAAGCTGAGGATGGCAGGCAGGAGGCAAGAGTGTTCATTAGATAAAATCAGTGTATACCTGAACAGGAGGTTTTCTTTAGATACATCACACAGTACAGCTGTTACTTATTTCTAAATAAAAGCTCATGTTAAAACCCAACAGATTTGTGTGATATATATCTGTCCCTTCATTTTACTGAATATATATTTCAGTTTAAGTAATAAAACATAATTTTCTAGTCTGTTAAGTTTTATAGTTTAATATAACTGATGATGTCCAGAATTTCAGGGTCTCCTTTGAGGCATATACAAGTTATAGGCTTTCTCTGGCTTAATGAACTGTCTTTAAAATGCTGCATTTAAGGTTTCTCTCTGTTATGCCTATCTCCATTAACACTAAATTAATAATATCTGATAATAATAATAATAATAATATAATTTGACAAATATTTTCTCTATTATTAGTATGCTCCTTCTTTTGCTGAAAATTGTAATTGACGTAATGATTTCAACAGACTGAGCTTTTTTTCTGGTAGTATATTCATTACAAATGGTTATTTTCTCTCAGTATATTCACAAAAAAGTGAGGCAGAAGCAGACCTGGCTGAGGGAGAAGTGCAGGAAAGACTTTAATACTGCTTTATGTTGTTGATGTTGAAGAGCACATAGATTATTTATTTTCTTTCTGTTAGATGTTTGCATTTACGACCACACATTTCTTAGCAGGCTCAGATCTCACACTTTGCCTGTCTTATCGCTCCATCACCAACTCCTTCCTGCTGAACCACTTTGCTGAACCTTGACCTGCAGAGATTAGTTCACTCTAGAGAAAGGGGAAAGGGTACTTTGGTCTCCCGGCGCTTTTGATCTAATCTTTTCTTCTCAGACTTTCAGGAGGATTACCAGAAGATGTAGTCTGCTACTATTTTGGTGACTTTTCTGTATTAGATGTTTGTTCTTTCCTCCAGCAGAAGAGTATGTAAAATGATACCTTCTGGAATGTGAAACAGTATTATTGAATTATAACTGATGATATGAAAATAGAAGATAATGAGCTGTTGTGGACTCTATATAATTTGCTAAACTGATGGCAAAATTACAAGGGCAGTACTGTAGATTCTGAACACACTTAGTCAAAAGATGCCAGAATGACTGAGGACTTTAAATGCAACAAAATTGCTTTGAAAGACTGGTGCAGATAATAAAAAGCCTTTTATTTCTCCATCTTATGCTTAATTTTACCATACATTCAGACACCAGTTATTCCCTTCTGGCTACAATGGCACATACACTTTGATGTAACACTTTTGCCTAAACCTGCACAGAACCATAATAGAGTAGCACAAAAGTAAATTAATTTTAAAAATTTAACATTCTTTAATGTTGTTAATGTCTTTAATGTAATTAAAGTCTTTAAAGTTGTCTGAGACTCTTTGGATTCCAATTGTATATAAGACAGAAAAATTAGACTTTTTCTGAATGACTTTTAAATAAGCATTGTGGGATTTAAAGAGAAATGATACTGAACCCTGACTGGTAGAGCAAAAGTGTATGCAGTTTTCTCACTTTCCTGGAACACCACATCTCATTTTTTCCAGATTTCATTCACCAAAAGGATAGCTTTACCCTTTTTTTAAAAATTTATTTATTTTTGATTCTTACTGCGGTTACAAGCAAGCAAAAAAAAAAAAAAAAAAAAAAAAAAAAAAAAAAAAAA
>VXBB01015708.1:274693-342043 GCA_013399915.1 Illadopsis cleaveri | reverse complement strand
AAAAAAGAAAAAAAGAAAAAAAGAAGTAGAGTTTCAATAGGAGCACAGAAGGGAATGGGTTATATGGTCACATAGAATACCAATAACAGGACCCAAGGCAAAGCCTACAGGATCCAACCGCACCCACACTGTGCGAACCAACTCTGAATTAGAACTCTGATCTTCTTTCTGTGCAGTCTCCTAAACAGTGGAAGCACAAGGTGCTCCCAAGCTCCTGTGTATTGCAATGCCTATTTATCTGTTATGGATATCCTCAAACTGATGTATGATCCTCCTAAACACAACAGAACATTATTCAGTGCTGTCCCAGCCCAACACCTACACATGCAGGTCACCTTTGCATGCATTTCTGCTCAACCTTTCTCACCTCATTACTCACCTAGTGCTGTCAGTTGGAACTCCCTGCAGGTCTGAAAGTTACAAAGCACCAAACACATACATTTGGCCACTTGCCCTTTTAATCATGTGAATTGATTTTCTCAGTCTGACCTCGATAAGACCCCTGCAGCTGTGAGCCACCGCAGTAGATAATGCAGATGACTAACTCCCAGTACCTCAGGTGACTTCTCATATGTCACAAACAAACACAGATATGTCACATCTATTAACGTACCTTGCATTTTTTCCACCAGTTTAATTATGAAACAAAACATGTTTTTTGGAGGTGTTTGGGCCTTTAGATACTTGCCAATTAATTACAATCTGCATGTACCATATTGTGGTCTGAATTCAAACATCTGCTTTGTGTTCTGGAAATTGTTTATTTTTAGATTGTATGTTCATCCACTTAAGTAAAAGCAATGCTGTGTTAGGACTCACATGCTTCACATGGTTCCTAGACTTTCAGCTTTCTGTCAGGACAAATATATACATGTCCTCAGGATCAACCTTTTGTTGAACACACTCTTTCCTTTAATAAGGCTCTGAACCAGCTGACTTGACAAAGCTAATTGTTAAGTTTCCTCTCCACAAATAAAACATTTTGCATTTTACTTTAGCTACAGTATTGCCCAGTGACTAGATGTGAATAGCTGTTATAATAAGCCATTATTTCTGCAGAGACTATTGGAAATTTATCTTGTGCAGAACACCAGAACAGAGAGTTGCATGTGCTTTGTTTTACTAAAGCTTTTAAGTTGCTCAATGAGCTGTGATCTTTAAAGAAGCCTGACTTTGATAGCTTTATGTCCTATCGGATTCTCATCAAAACCAGTGCTAGGCAAGGATCCCATTACTGTTCAAAAGCTTTGTTAATGAATTAGAAGCAATACGAGATGACATGGCTGTGTCCCGCCATTTTTTCCTCCTCTTCAAAGCTCGGTCTTAATTCCTTCTGCCAAAGCCCATCTGCAACTCCAAAGCCTTTGGTTAGGGAAGGAAACTCTAAAAGGCTACCACAGTCTTGCAATCTCTTGGGTTCACCCACAATCCTGAAAGACAGCCTCTGGCCAGCAGTGGTACCACTTTTTACTTGCATTTGCAATATTGACATTGTAGATTTTTTGCAAGCTAAGAAGTTTCCATTTGCAACTGAACTTTCAGTGTGCAAAATTTGCTAGAAGGCAGCAGAATGAGATGGATTCTTGACCTGTCTTGCTGAATTACTAGACTTCAATGGCCTTTGATTCATTTATCTATAAAGGGCTATAAAAGTTTGAAAATACCACAATGAATAACCAGGGATAGGTGTGTAAGTGTGTATGAAGGGGAGGGGGAAAGATATAAAATGCTTCAGAACATATTTAAACTGCAGAGTTAAGAACAAAACCCAAACTGGTGTGTCTGAGAAAAAGAAAAAGACGGTTTAAAAAAAAACCACAACCAGCCAAAAAACCCTACAATCCCACAAAAAATAAGGTTCTTTTTGGTTTTATGTGGGTCTTTAGGGCACAGAAGGAAACTTGGAAAGATCATAATAATCTCAGAGGGTTCACTGACAAGCAGCCATGACTTTGTAAAACAGGCTACTTTCACAGATGAAAATCTGCTATTTTGATTTATCATCCTGTAAAGGACTCCATCCGTTCAAATACAGTGATTATCAAAAGTACAGTTCTAAGATGGAGTTCCATAGTGTCTAGCAGTTGATAGTACAGGATCCAGGCATGGCTTTTCCCTCTTTATCACTGACAATTGAAAGAAGAAACCAGATGCTGGGACAAGTATTCCCTAGTGTTCAACAAAAGGGAAATTAACACATCCAGCCACAACCAACACATTTTATTTGTCATTTCAGAAGACAACTTTACACTTTTGTCTGTTTGGACTTTGCACTTTTGTTGATCTTTATTTCCAGAGGCCTTCCAACAGATTCCCTCCAAGAAGTCTTTTCTCAAAAAGCTTCAAAAAAATGCTTAAAGAGAAATCTAAAAATACTGACCCCAGAAAGTCCTTTCTAGAATAATCTAATATAGAATCTTTCTAACAGTTTCATCCTTGTACAATTCAGTGGCAAATTTCACTATACTGCAAAGCTGCAATAGACTGAGCTATCAGTTAATGCACCCATTCCTTGCTCTAACACTCTCTTTAACAAGTTGAAATTATTTTTGATGTATTTATTAAACAAAATTTTCTCAGTTGCAAAATCTCCAGCCTCAGTGAGAAAGAAACACACTAGTGTTAGCCAGGGCAAGGGCAAAGATTTGAGAGTATATGATAAAGAGTGAAAATTTAGTGAGAATAAGGGTCTAGGTTAAAACACAAACCCAAAGATATATGTCAAACTCAGCAGATCAAAAATAATTAGTTTCACTACATTACTGCAAGTGCAGGTCACCTTCTAATCTTTCTATCACTTGGCTAAGCTGTGTGGCTTTCTCTCTAATGGAATATTAATCTGGTTAAGTTGTAATTGGCAAAAACAGTTGTCACTTAAATGACAGAAACCAGACATAATTCTCAAAAAGATTTGTATGTGGTCTTCTAATTACAATTACAGTTCCAAGTGAACTTGCACAGCTCTCCTTTATGGTGGCTGTAACTATTATTCAATAAGGTTTTAAAAAACATTAACAAGCAACACATGCACACCATCAGCCATATTCACGCTCATAAGTACAGCCTGAAGGTCACGTGGAACATCAGGTTTGTTTTTTAAATTGTTATCTAAAGGTCTTGTAACTTGTTGGCTGCCCCAGCAGCTGATCTAGCTGGGGCTGTGCTTTATTTCCATGTTCTCCAGTTTGCCTCATGGTGAAAACAGCAGTCTGCCCAGCCAAACCCAAGGAGTGTTGGATACCAAATATATACTCAGATAATTTTCTAAACTGCAAGAGTTCAGCACAGGCGCCCAGCCATTTGGGTTTTTTTTAATTTTATTTTTTCTAGTGAAAGCATACCAAATGCTCTCTTAGCAATGATGAGATTTTTATGGCTTAAATTAATTATACATTAGTCTCTGGAACTTAATAGATACTATTTAATATACTTTTCTATTATTTACTCCTTTCCTTCTTGCCACAATGTGTCAACAGTGACTACCTCCCAGCAGAGTGCTGTAGACATTCAGCAGCACAACTCTTTTATATATATATATATATATATGCATATATAACCTACATTATTTGCACAGTGTCCCATAAAATTTACTGCCTGAATAATTGAAATATTACATGTGGTCATTAAAGTTCAGTTTAAGTAAGTTCCATAAATACACAATTTCTCTGGAAGAAGTGAAATATTAATACAAAACCTGAAGCCTTTGAAGAAATTTGTCAGCTTATCCCATGCCTAGTGTCCAGTAAAAATCAATTTTGTTACTGTGAATGCTAATGTTCACTATTAGCCTTAGAAAACTAAAATTCAGATTGCTTACCGTGCTTCAGATATATTCCTGCAGACACACTCTTCAATACTGCAGTCCAGAAGGTACTGAACATCATTTTCTCCTGCTTTATGTATATTCATGTATCTAAATAGAAGAGAGATAAAAAGAGTGGTGAGAACCTACTGTATGTCCAGAGCTCCAATCCTGCTGATAACCTTTTGTTAGTTGTGTTAAAAATTCGAAAGTAGTACAGCTCATTGCCAGGTTTCTGCTGCTTAAAATAAAGAAAAATGGCAAGACGAATAGAGAGGAAAAGAGAGAAGGAGGAAGTAAGGACTGTACAGCGGATCAGAATAGAATAATTCCTGTGTTAAGTCTTCCTATTGACAAGTAATTACAGATGACTGGGAATATTTCCACAAAAGAAAATTTAAAATTTCCCCATATCAAGCATCAGGGACTTTGCTCAAATATATTCATTAACTCATAGGTGATGGTTTTAATAATTAAGAAACAGGTTATAAACCCTTTTGGCACATGCCAAGGAAGATATTTGAATCCACTACCTCAAAGCATGCCTCATGGCACACGAGGCCACGTGTGCCAGTAAGGGGTGCTCAGTTGTGTGTGCAGTAAGGGGTGCTCAATTCTTGTTCCAAAGTCCATGTTTTAGGCTCATATATGTTGAAGAGTGTGGTAAGAGCAGAAGAACAAACAAAATTTCCATAAAAGTTTATTACACACCCTGTTTTGGCTACAGTGAACTTTGGTAAAGCATGACAGTAATAACCTGTTCTTTGGGCCAGGGTTTACTTTCCCATTTGCTCATCTCGCTTGTTCCTCCTCCTTCTCTGGAAATGCTCCAACAAGCTTAGTGAAATGTGTTCAGTGATCCAGCGTGAGGATGAAAAGAATTAACTTGAGATATTCCCTCAGCTATGAAGAGGGAAAAGCTGAAACCTAGGAAAGGTTGTGGCAAATACAAAGCATTCATATGATGCTACAAATTAGCATGATGGATTTTGCAGGGAGCTGACATAGTGTACCTTTGCAATAGAATCAGGAAGGGCTGGCTGGGTGAGCAGCAGCTGAGTGCTAGCTAGTGCAGAGAAACTTCTGCTGGAAAACATTTTTACCTCTCATATCAAAGTGCAAAAGGCATCCTAAGAACAGAGATCTCCAGTCTGTTGACCTGTAGTTCTTTCCAAAGTCTCTTCTTTCAGCAGGAAGAACTATAGCAAAATCTGCAGAGAACACAGACGTATCCTATTTTATACTTATTGTTGCTAAGAACAAGTAAAAATCCCACAAAACTTGAGATCCACATCAACATTACGCTTTGGGAAAAATTAATTTAACCTAGATTTTCTCTAAGCTTAAGGAAGAATGTTGATGATGCTTGAATCTAGGTAGCTGCAACTTACAGAAAGATGCAAACTAAGACACAGCTTAAAGGGGCAGATAATTACCATTTTTTTATATATTAAATTTGACCATGTCTACAGAACCAAATTATCTGCTATTTCACACAGTTTTACAGCTTTAACTGAAATCATGTATGCAGAAAACATTTCTCAATAATGTTTTTTTCTCAACCCTCTTTAAAAAACTTGTGACAACACAGTAAACCCTCAAGAATAAAAGCTATAGCATTAATAAAGACTGGCATGCCTAGAAAAACGATAACTCATTTTCATTAGTAGCTCTGCTATTTTACTAGAAGACAACAGATTGTTGTGACTATGTTAGCGAAGCATGATTTGAAGGGAAATATCTTCTAGACAATTGATGTAATTGGGAGAAAAAAACCCCAACCAAACAAACAGGTATACTTCAGACTGAAACAGGAGCATTCAATTTAGCACAGGCTGAAAAAAAAATCCCTGCACTGAATTGTACTAGCTTATGTTAATGACCTGGACAATCTGAAAGGGAAGATACTGAAATCTGTAGAGAACAATGGAATCTAAGAGAAGATCCAAGGGGAGAAAGAGGAACATATAATGATCTTCAGTGGAACCTTGAAGTGTGGTGGACAGACAGCAGATGGGGTGGCTAACATGTACCATTGGAGGAATAGCATTCCTCTGGGATTTTAAATTTGATCAGAATAATGGTTTATTTCTTCCTAGATTCATCTACGGAAGTTGTCTCCTACTAGGACAAGAAGCACTTGAGATATGCTGTGTTTTCTCTATGAAAAATGCAAGATTCTATGTCACAGTGTTTTTAATGCACTAGTTATCTCAACTTTTCCTACTGGAGAAAAGCCTCACCAAATAAAATCAAATTTACTGGTAAATGCTCTGTTTGTTAAAAAAAAATACTGAAATGAGTCAAATATCAAAACCAACATGAAACTCTGTGATCCTGGGGATTGATCTATCAATGCAAATAGTTTACTGTGTTACAGCTGGATGGTTATTTCATGGTATCTCAGTGATATGCTATCTTTGTCTACATGATACTGTCTATCAAGTAATTACTGGCACAGAATTCACAGTGAGTACCAAACTGTGCTGGTTAGAAGTGAGTCTAGGCATGGCAGCACCAAGCTGAACTGGCCACAGTTACCTTACCCTGACATTGCTGTAAAACCCGTGAAGCATTGCCTTGCTTAGTACACATTTGGGTGGAGAAGTCTTTTTGCCCTCTTGAAGGAATGTTAACAAAGAACATGGTTTCCAAAAGTAGCTTGTGAGAGACAATCCTCAGTGACCCTGTGACAAAATAATGGGAGCCATATTTAGCTGCCGGTTCTTGAGTCACAGGGAAGTCAGGCAGAAGTGTGACAGTGATAACAATCTGGCTGTGCAGGCAAGTGTGCAGTGGTACTTTGCTCAACAGTTTTGCAAGTTCTATTCAGGAAATAACCACTCTCTGAGATCAAACATCATCACTGGTTGAACTACAAAGTCAGTTTCCCAATAGAGTGCCGGATATTCTATACAAAAATATCCTGTGGAAGCAGTGGGAGACTGAAAGAAACAGAGTAAACCTTAAGTCTGTTTGACTTCACCTTGGAGTTATCCTTTACAAAATACTGCAGCTCAGAGAATGTTTCTAATGTGCTCACAGGAAAAACCAGTTCTCTACAACATAGTATTTATAGAATGATCTAATTGACTGAATATAATAGAGAATACTTCTTCCATTGTAACAGAAAGGATTTAGAAACCAATGCTATATACCATCACCTTCACAAGGAGTATATTTTTAAAAGGTATTTAAACATACATACATAAATAGAACACATTTGGATCCAAGCTACTCACTTTCAGCAACTAAATAATCTGAAAACATGGTATTCCTGACATCCTAAAAATAAAAACTGGCATTTAACATTCCCTCCTATTTTTTTTTTTTCTGTTCCTCCAGGAGTTTGTTATAGACTCAACATCTCCACACATTGGTAATTACAACTAGGAGCAAAATGTACCTTTCTTTCCCTTTCTTTTTCTTTTCTTTTCCCCCAAAACTCTTTTCAAATAGCTAGTAACATGTCACTCATTCTTTTCATCACATAAATACTTACTCTGCTATCCCATATTTTAAAGTGATTTTCTAGATGAGCACCTTGGTAACAAATCAACATCATCAGGTTTCCTTTGTGGAGTCACTGATAAAACTGGTGAGATTTAAATAATAAAGTTTTTTTAATGAAAGCAGATTAAGTGGATATTTTATTTGTGTTTTGGGGGACCCTTTTCAGCTTTCATTTGTGTAAATTTTTTTCTGTGAGAAAAAATTGTCCTGCAATTGAGCTATTGTATTCTTTCCAGGTCTCAGTCTGCTGTCATGGAGTCAATTTGAAAGTAAAGTACAGAGGAATTTTCTTCTAAAACTCCTGTTTCTCAAGAACTTTCATAATTATATTAACTCTTGTTTTGTGTAAGAAATGTGGGGTTTTTTCTGACATGATGTGTGCTCTGAGAAGCAGCCAAGTGGCTGAAAAGTGCCATCTGCTGCCTCCAGAGGAAATAACTGAACCTGTGGAAATACACCATGACTGGAGGAGTGAAAGAAGTCCTGCATCTTCCTTTTCAGGCAATTACAGGAAACACTAGGATCTTGGGGGAAGAAAATAACGTTTTCTCCCTTAATTGTTAGAATCATGGAGTCATTGAGGTTAGAAAAGACGTGCAAGGTCATCAAGTCCAACATTTGACTAAACACTACCATGCCAGCTAAAACATAGCACTAACTGCCATGTCCAGTTATTTCTTGAACACTTCTGGTTACTCATTCACCTCTCTGGGCACCCCGCTTCAATGCTTGACAACACTCTGCATGAAGAAATTCTTCCTGGTGTCCAGTTTGAACCTCCCCTGGCTCAGCCTGGCAGTGTCCTGTTGTCCTGTTACTGTTTATCTGGGAGAAGGGGCTGAACCCTGCCTGGCTACAAGCACCTTTCAGGTGCTTGTAGAGAATGGTAAGGTCCCCCTGAGACTCTTCTTACTCTGGGCTAAACACCCCCAGCTCCCTCAGCAACTCCTCATATAACTTATGCTCCAGACTTTCACCTCTGCTGCCCTTCTCTGGACACGCTCCAGCATCTCAGTGTCATTCCTGAAGTGAGGGGCCCAGAACTGAGCACAGGATTCAAGGTGTAACCTCATCAGTGTTGAGTACATGGGGACAATCACTGCCTTGGTCCTGCTGGTCACATTCTTTTTGACACAGGCCAGGATGCCAGTGGCTCACCCCTGGCTCATGTTCAGCTGCTGTTGACCAGCACCTCCCAGGTCCTTTTCTGCTGGGCCACTTTCCAGCCACTCTGCCTCAGCCTGTGGTGCTGCCTGGAGCAGTTGTGACCCAAGTGCGAGACCTGGCATTTTGCCTTATCAATTCTCACACAACTGGCCTTGGCCCATTGATCCAGCCTGTCCAGACCCCTCTGCAGAGCCTTCCTGGCCTCCAGCAGATCAACACTCCCACCCAAACTGGTGTCATCTATGAACTTACCAAGGATGCACTTCATCATCTCATCCAGATCATTGATAAAGACACTAAATGTGATCAGTCTCTATGCCAAGCCCTGCCTTTGTAGGAGCAATAAGATATTTTGCCTTTGGAGAAATGCACTTCAGCAGCACTGACCTTTTTCATCATCTGATAAATCATTCCTATGGCTTGAAAAACAACTAATGAATATATTTAGCTCTATTTTGTATGTGCATACATGCCTAGATCATCCACGGGGTTTCATTTTTGGCCTTGGCATACTGGAAGTAATTTCATTTGCACTTCCTTAGCACTGTTCAATTTAAATCAGTTGTCAAACATTAAAATCATGGATATAAAGCTGGTTTCTATATCTGTTTCCTTATTCTTTTTGCTCTCAAACTCCTTACCTCTAATGACTTTCAGACCCCATTTCTACACAGCAGACACAAAACCTTATCTTGTATCCCCTTAAACTTCAGAGGAGTTATCCTGCATGGCTGTCCCAGTTCCTTCAGAGAGTAGCTCTATCTGCAATTGGTTTTGTTCTTCTATTTCTGCTACTGTACTGACATTCTAAATCTGTCCAAAAATGCTTTTCATCTTAATCCAGGATGAACTGGTATCTCCTAAAATAGAAGATGTATTGCCTGCAGATTTATGAGGACTGGGTGGCAGTGCACTAAATCATTGCATTTACACTGGTCTTTTCCAGCTCCTGGAAAGCTGGTCTTTCCAGTTCCTAAGGATGAAAATGAGGAGAGAGGGATGCAAAAGTAGAAACAGAGGAAATGTTCTGGGTGCGGCATTGCTGCAGGACCTCATAAAGTAACCTTAAGAATCCAAATTAAACATGAAAGTGTAGAAACACACTTAAATAAAAGAAAAAATTACGTACTTGTGTTTTATCAAAGATTTATTTTTACTGGCTTTAAAGACACTAAATCTCAAATATATGCGATTGACAATTAGCTGTTAAAAGGAATATATTTATTTATCATGGGACATAAAGGGTCTGGAAAGGACTGTCTGGATGGAACAAAGTAATAAGATTTTTTTTATTTTCTCATGTGCAGGGAAAAATTAACTGGAGTTCTAATCAATTTGGAGCTTAGGTCTTGCTCCAAAATTTGGTGAAATTCAAAAGTAGTGGATTACTTTTCTTATGAGATCATATATATATACTCCCATAAGAGAAAGTTATCCCATACAGTCAGAGGGAGCAGGGGATGGCCTGCATAATAAAACTTTGAAGTCTTGAATACATTGGACAGGCAGTTCCAAAAAAATACATATTTTTCTCATTTTACCCCAGCATATGATATTTTACATAATTCACACACTGCATACTTTCTTGAAAATGGGCCAGACACAGAAACTAAAATAATGATGTTCTCCAAATTACATCTGTTGTCTTTGGGCATCCCAGATTAATTCAATCAAGACTTCACATCCTGTTAAGGACCCTACTTGTACTTGAGGCACCGCTATCAGGCAGTTCAGCTTATTTTTCCCACAGTGTTTAAAGTCAACTTGATCTGCCTCATTTTGGAGGCAGATGCTCAGTCATTTACTGTCTTTTAGCTGAATTTCAGTATTTGCTCCCTGAAGGTGCTGGAGATTCCAAGTGAGGATACAATACTTTAAGGCAATTTGCCTAGTTTAACTTGTAATCACACTTTCAACTAAATGGAACATCACATAAAATAGCTAAGCCTTGTGAGAAAAAGTCTGAAATTTAGGTGATGGCAACAACAAATTTCGGAATTACAGCATTATCTGTCTGATACCCACTACTGAAGGAGATCTTGTAGTACATAAAATTCAGTCTGTGTCCTCTTTAGAAGCTGAACTATGTTGATTTCACCACCACTCCCCCCATATTTTTTAATGTTTTTATGTAGTCAACATTTCTCTCAATTGCCTACCTTGAAAAGTAAATTTAATGTGATAAAAGTTTACAACAGGAAGTAAAGGAAAAAAAATATTTTTAAGTATACAGTTTAATCTGAAAACAAGTTGAAGACTTTTTTTCATTTCTCAAGGAACTAAACCAATAATGATTTCAACCGACAGATTATTTTTATTTGCTTTGTGGCAAAAGAGAAGACATTTTTAATTGATAGAAATCACTGAAGTCACAACGTGAACTACAAATCTCAATGAAGTGTAAAGCCATTTTTATCTCTTATCTGCAGGGTGTTTGTTACCGCTGTAAAACACTTTGTAGCTCTCAACACATGAAGAACTTTCTCCTAATACCTGATAAGTCAAATCACTTGTCTCTAAAATCCTTCACATAGAAGTTCTTAGTATGTTGATGGATATAGGAGGTTGCTCATTGCATTATTCGTGGGAGCCAAAAAAAGTTATTATTTTGTCAAAATTCATAAATGGACTAGAAATGACACTAAAAAGAGGATAGTTATATTAAAAAAACTTAAATAAAAGGTACCTTAAAAAAAGGTATTTGGAAATACACTCCAACATTATTGTTGTTATTTATGATTATTATTATGATTATTATACCATTTCACAGTTTGGATTTGAGAATGAGATCAGTAAAAATGCTGACTGGGAAAGATTTGGAAAGAAGTTAATGAAATATGAAGGAGAATGAGCATTTTAAAAAAATAAATCTTTCTTTTTGTTTACAAAGGCCTTTCCTCACCCTTGAGGGAAAGAATACTCACTGCACTTTCACAGTGCCACAGTGGGTTGTTCTGGAATCACACATCCTAGGGATGGGAACAACTGTGTCACAGCAGACAGGAACAAATATATATTATTAGATCTTGGGGAACAGTGTACTTGATGACTGTCTTTCTGCTAGTTTCCAGGCCTAGCTTGTGCAAGACCAAAATTAATCTTTGAAAGGCTACATACTCCCTTTATTCAAAGGGACAAAAATATCTGATCTATTTCAATACGTGTCTTCATATACTGTAGACCAACAAAGTCGCACATAATAGCATTGAAAACTCAGGACAATTACAAATAAGCATTTCTAAAAACATGTCATTAACACATGAACTAATACCACTGTCATTCCCTTCCCATGGTCAAAAACATACCATCCTTTGTCAGGTTTTTTCTGAGTATCTCAAAGGTTTTACAGCTTCTTTAGTCCTACAGCCTTTTGGAAAGATTAGGGATGGAATTTTTTCTCCTGGCCTCAGATAAAGATACATGCTTCTCATCCATGTGTGTAACTTCTTGAGTAAAATGAAGACATTAAATTAGAAAAAAAAGGCACACCCCTCACAAAAAACCAAAAAGACCAACCCCTATGATACAGAATCCCACTGCTTTTCAACAGCTAAAAAAAATTGAGAAATGAAAATCAGATTAAAGTCCCTAATGTTATTCCTTGGCATTTTAAAAAGCCAAAATAAAATTATTATAGCTGAAAACTATATTTCAAAGTCAGAGACTTGTCTGACCAAAGACTGGTCATTTTTAACACCCACACCCGGTATTAAAACAATTCTTTAGAACAGTTTGAGTGACGGTCTTCATTCAGTCATGCTCAAAGGCACAAAGATTTTAGATATTCCTGCTTTCTGCCTCATACGCTATTGGGATAAACAATTAAGAATAATCTTTTTGCATAATTCTTCCATCTACATCCTCAGGTAAAAAACAGGTAAAAAATTAGGTAAAAAACCACGGTAAGTGAAAGAGAACATCAATGGTTAGGAAAAATTGGTATGAAATTACTATAAAAGTGATCTCGTAGTGAACAAGATGTTCTTCCAACAACTCTGATGAAAAAGGAGAAAAATTATCTTTGTATTTTTGAAAAGCTGCTGAATGGTTTTGCACCACATGTTCTGTGAGTATAAATAATATCTCTTCCAAACTCTTCTAACATGTAACACTCTACCCCCAAAGAAATCTGCTTCTGCTTTCCAAAAAATATAAGTCCTGAATTGAAATGTCACGTTGAAAACTTACTGAGGATTATTTTGGACATCCCAGCATGGAAAGCAATACAGCATTTATTGCATCCATGTTCAATATAAAAGGAAACCTGTTAAAAACATATTTCAATGGTCACGCTAAAAACTGCAGCTCTATCTCCTGAGAAGGCAGGAACATAAATAAAAAGTTTTCAAGAATTTGTGGTAGGGAACTTTTTTGAACAAAATTACTATTGGGTCTCATGGTCCCAAGACTGGAAGAGCAATAGGACTGCTTAGGGCCCACCCTGGAAGTCTGACAGTCAAACAGGTTGTGCAACATCACAGTGATAGCAAGAAGGAGCTGTTAATCTGAACACAGACCCTTGTTTCTGTTGCTAAAGGAGGCACAATATCCAGAGAGGCTCAGCAATGGCATATTGACAGCAGCAAAGCCTCAGGTAGTTTTGGGAGTCTCCTAGGAAGAAAGGATCAAGAACAGAAGAAGAGAATGGAAGGGAAAAAATATGAATAGAAGAAAAGAAAATTCTGAAAGAAAAAACAAATCAAATCTAGTAATGTGATTAGTCCTATCCTTTCCTGTTCATGCTGAATGTCACACCTCACATTTTCATCCCTATTTTCTTTTATAGACATGCATATCATGTTGGTTATATCCCATGGCAGGTGACGCACCACAAATCTATCCAGTATCTAAACAACTTCAGCCATGACTTTCTGCTTCTCCATGGGCTTTGGTGGTGCATCACAGTAACCTTGGCTACAGGGCAGCTATTGATTCAAAATACAAATACAGTGTGAGAGAATTTCACAGCACAACAGGGCTATTGTGACTGGACTGAACAGCCCCTTTTTCAGCAGCTAATGCAGAATCCAAGTTTCTGAGCACCTTGTTAGACGTTTCACATGGCATTCTGATTTCTTCTTGTACTTGTTCAGGAATTCATGACTGAGATATAAAAACCAGAATGTACATGCAACATACTATTAATAGGGCACAAGCATAGAACTATAAAAGTGTGCCATCAGAATGATGTCTTTTTTACAGTGATGAAGAAAATGAATGGTATAAAAATCACTAGACCAACAATAAAAAAGTAACAAAAAAGAACAAAAAAATGTGTCACCAGTGACACCACTGAAGTTGTGGCCCAACATGGACAGGACTCCTCAACATCAAATTAAACAATTTGGCTCATCCCACCTGGTGCCATCATGAATGATACTCAAGAAATTTTTCTCCAAGATTTTTATGATTTCATTGTGCCTTCATTGTGATAAAAGCTCACACCATGACTGAGATGGTGTGCTACTGCTTAAAGACAGAACTCTGTATTAAAAATTTCATTCATTCAGATGAATTATTTCCTTTGAACAAATTATCTGGACAAAAGCTATTCTGCAGAATGCCCATGATTACTAAAACATTTTATTAAATACCGTAATTTAGCTATCTTTCTACCATTTTTCACTACCATTCAGTCAAAGCAAAAGCATTCTACCTAAGTTTAAAATATGAGCAAAAATACAGAGCTGCAGAGGGTGCTCATGGGAGCCTGTGTCTTCCCCTCCCTGCAGTCCCATCCAGGCAGGAGCAGCTTTCCCCTGTAAGGAATAAGTTTCCCTCTGTTTCTCCCAGGTCCTCTCAGTCTGGTTCTTTACAAACAGACACAGGGGCAGCAGCAGTGACAGCAGAAGTGGCGCAGCATCCAGGGGGATTTGTGCACGTGCACCCCTGTGCAGGATCCTTCTCCTTGAGCAATAGAGTCACAGGATGGTTTGGGTTGGAAGGGACCTGAGAGATAACCTACTTCCACCTCCCCACACACACACACACCATGGCAGGGACATTTTCCACTAGACTAAATATCTCTAAGCCCCATCCAGCCTGGTCTTGAACACTTCCACAGACAGATCAACAAGACTAGGGACTCTAGGGAACTGAATTTTTCATTAGTTTTCCATTCATGATGCAGCATTCATGATTTGGGCATAATTTTTCAATGAAGTGTAAAGAAGAAAGGATAGCAACTCACGTAGTATAACAAAACAATCACAATATTGTATAGAAAAATCATACTCTTCCTTACATTTGATTCCCCATACTCTTTTCTCCCAAAAAAGTTAAAATCTGATATGATCCCCTTTCAACTCTCTGTGAATTCTTCCAAAATTCTGAGGGAGTCTTGGTATTAATAAGTGTACATTTTGAAATATTTCATCAAAATTTTTCCCTTTCTAAAAATTAAATTTCTTCTGGTGAATGACTGTATAACTACCTATGAATGAGAAGTATAAATGCATGTTATTGTTAAATTTTAAGTACTTAATATGACATATTGGGCATTCTTGTGATAGTTAAATATGGTGCTTTCTTTCCCTGTTGAATAAATGGGAACACAGACTACACGTTCTCATTCACATTATAAGGACTCCAAATTATGTGTGTGAAATAATTCTCACAGGAAGCAATGTGTGTTTAATTTGCTGCTTTATTAAGTACATTGTACTTAGTGAGAATTACACATTAAAATATTAGTACTACATTCTAAAACTTCAATCACTTGCTCAACTTTTCCTTGTTTTTTTAATACAGTGAAGCATAAAACCAGAAGATAAACCTCCATTCCCACATCTTCCCATCTTACTGGATCCCTTCTACATGATCCTTTGCTTAACAGTGTGAAGTCAGGACTGGAAGATTTATACTTATTGAATAAAATTTGTTTGTAGCAGATGTACTAGTAAGCCTGGAAATGCATTTTATTTAAATGCATAAAATTTCCAATAGCTAAAAAAGAGAAGTGGCACTGCACACTCCACAGTTTCATACTAACCATAACTATTTGGTAGGACTTGTGTAGGAGGGGAGGCTCAGGAAAATCCTCAGTCTTTTTTTTCCTTACCCATATACTTTATTCTTTAGATTCACTAAATAAATTTGAGTTTAAAGTACTCCCCAGGATCTTCATGCTGCCCTTCCCAAAGCAGCAAATCTTGGTGCTGGCTTTGTATCCCGAATAGGATCAGAGTTTCTAGTCCAGAAAGAGGAGAGAAACAGATTTACCCAAGAATCCAGAATTACTAATATCAAATAGAACCACTGATCCAAACCCCACAAATGCTTTAGAAATCCTTAGTCTGTTTGCATCTGAACAGGAGAAATTTAAATAAATTTAGGCTTAAAAACTACGCTTTGACTACTCACTGATACTCTTCTCAGTTCTGTCAGTTAATCCAGTTAGTCAAATTTGAACAATAAGTGTTCAGACTTTGTAACTGAGGTTTGAAAATACTTTCAGCAGTAGCCTTATTTTATTTCACTTTTAATTCATGTTCAGTTGATTTGTTTCATTGTGAAAAGGACACTAAATCAAATGCTGAACATGTATGAACATACATTATTCTAAAAGGAAATAAAATAATTACTAAATGACAAGTAATGAATAAATCAATAAAAATATTATGAACACACTGAAAATCCTTATGGTAAAAATATATTTCTGTAGCAAAATAATGTTTTTTATCAAGGAAAGGCCTTCAACTCTTATACAAATGTAACGACAAAGTATTTTCTGCAGAAAATCAGGAAGTTACAGTAATGTTTCCAGAATGGAAAAATATAGCCTCCTATGTTCAGAGCAGTATGGAAAATAATCAGCAGGAAGAAACTGGAGCTGGGATTATGCCAAGTTATTTTGTTGCAGTAATATCAGTATGCCCTAAAGCCTATTCTGTAAATGAAGGGCTTTTATCACAGTTAATGTAAACATGATGTAGGAGGTAAAGGAATTCTGATAAAATTATTTTTATCAAAATGATTTGGATATGGATTTTGATTTTCATGTACATTTGGGAACTGACAGTGTCCAGGTGCAAGCTTCAGTGATTCTGCACATCTGTGCCTCTGCTTTGAGGCACAAATTTTACCACTGAACCCTTAAGTACTATTACTAAACCTACTGTCTACTTTGGGGGCCATGTTCTAATGAAAGTGATTTATTTTTACTTGGAACTGCATGATCAGGCAAGCAAGGACACACAACCATCTTATATGAAAAACAGTTTAGAAAACATGACTTTACATAGAGTATTAAATGATAAAAAAGACTGACAGGTAACAAAATATATTAAAATCAGGCAGTAACTGACAGAACGAGAGGATACAGTCTTAAGCTGCGTCAGGGGAAATACAGGTTGGATATTACGAAGAAGTTTTTCACAGAAAGAGTGATTAAATACTGGAATAGTCTGCCCAGGGAGGTGGTGGAGTCACCATCCCTGGATGTGTTTACAAAGAGACTGGATTTGGCATTTGATACCATGATCTAGTTGAGGTGTTAGGGCTGGGTTGGACTCGATGATCTTGAAGGTCTCTTCCAATCTACACATTCTGTGATTCTGTGATTCTGTGAAAAACATTACATATTCAAAAGTCAGTCAAAAATTTTATCATCAGTCATTGCAGATTTAAAAGTGTTTAGTCTAAACTACATCAGTAGTGAAAACCAATAAATATTAAATATATGCAGAAGTATAGGCATCATTTTGCAAGGTCAAACACTCAGAGGACAACAAGAGTGCAACATCATGCTGTAGACAGGGAAATCTGTCAAACATCTTGGTGAGGATCTTGTATTCTGCAATGTGTTCGGGTTTCTTTTCAAAAACTTATTTAGAAGCTCCAGTTCTGATTCAAGCAACCATTTTTTTCCCCAAAATGGCATATGTACAGTGCAGTGCAATAACTCTCCTTGAGGACTTTGAAATTCACAGACTTAAAAATCTTTAATTTAAAAATGTACGGCAAGTACACTTATGTTTTCAACTTTTCTCCATTCCAAGGTGATACTCTGCCTTGCTTATCTAATGCACCATGTCTCAGGTGCAGTTTTTAAATACTTACAATCTGGATTTTTTTCAAATATTCAAAATATCAGAAGTACTTTGTTTTTTACAGAGTTGAGATCACTTGTGTTATGCATACCAACATATTTAGTAGTTTTATCTCACTTTTGATAGAAGATCCCTTTTATAAAATTTAGTTTGTACATCAAGCAATAAGTGGAATCAGTGTGTCATGAATCCTACATAGTTTACTAATTAGCGAGTTGGACTAGAGATGTTGTAATTATTTTGTTGTCATGTCTGCTTTCTCTTCACACTTAGTAAGTCAGCTGTTAATATTAGCATTAATATTCTTAAGTGAGGATAATGTATCAAAACTGTGTGTATATTCATATACCTAAACCCATGTATTGTGCTTGTACAAAGAATGCCACTGAATTGTGTTAAAAAACTTCATGCACCCAAATGCAAGGAAATAATTTTGAAAAGTTACTCAAAAGAACTATCACTGTGTCCTTCATATTAAGGTAATCACAAAGAAAACCATCTATTCTATAAACTGCATGTGTAGCAGTTAGACAGATGTAAAATGTATTATAATAAAGAAAATTAGAATTACTACTATTTAGTAAAGGTGATTACAAATCTTTGTTGATTAAATTTTGCGAACTGCTCTGTCCACTAATGAGCACACAAGCTGATTTAGTAGAATTAGTCCTTTGTGTTCGGTAGGGTAATACATCCCTCTTTGTGTTAAAGGGACAAAAGAGAAGTGTCATCAGGAGCTGTCTGCCTGCACACACAAACACACTCTATAGAAAGTGCCATGTTATTGGAAGCATAGAGGAATGCCACTAGGAAAACACAGGAAACCCAAGCCAAGATTTGAGATAGCTAAATTCATTTATCAGATGTTTTCATTCAGATTTGAGAGGGATGCTTCAAAAGCCCCTGCTTTGCTGCTGCCTGTTTAAAGTGCCTATGGCATTCTCTATGATTATTAGTGGAACAGAAATTAAATAGCAGCTGACCCGTGCAGTGCTCACTGCAGTCACATGTCCAGGAGACCCAGATACTGTGACTGCATCATGCTGTGTGATGAGCAGCACGTACAAACCCACTCAGGATCTACTTGGGACTGCCAGAGCAGATGAATGAAGGAAATCTGATGAAGTTTCCTAAAGTGATGCCACACTAAGAATGAATGTTCTTGTTTTCTGTTTTAAACGATATATGACTTGTTTGCAAGCTTCTGTTCAATTAAAAAACCCAACAAACTGATGATGTCTCAGTAATGTTTACTAGAAATAGATTAAAAGAAAGACATTCCTGAACCATTCAAAAAACCTCTTAGGAGAAGTCATAGGAAATATAGCATTGCCGTTAAGTAGATGTAAATTGACTATCTGAAATATGGAAAAAGCAAAGCCACACATTCTTTACCATGCAAAAGGTACATAAACATCCTAATGCCAGACAACATAAATTTGCTAAAATTATGTAGGAAGAGCAGTGTTTCTTGGGCAGAATATTTTGAATTACTTGAATTATTTGTAAAAAAAAAAATCAGTGCCATAGGTTTTAGCACAAACTCAAACTGACAACAAATTGTCAATGACATTGACCCCTTCCTCTGTTTTCAGCAGCAAACTATACAGTGTCAGCATTAATTTCCTGCTGTTCTGACTCAGGCAGAAACCTACCCTTTTGTAGAATTCTAGAAACTTAGAAAAAGAAGTCGGTTGCTGGAAGATGCCTAGACATTGAAGCGTTATTATTAAAAATTTCTACTGTATTTAACTGGTCAAGTGTGTTAAAAACAGCCAAAGGTTATTGCTGTTCTATGTGTATCCCTTCTGCCTAAATACATGCTGCCACATAATGTATGTCATAAGTATTAATTTCATCCAGGCTTTCCAAACAATATTTTTTGTATAAGATATGAAATGTGGGTTATAATTTCCTCATTCCTTAATGTTCTCTAATAAATGATATTTGAAAGTGTTCTGCGGCATTTGTTGTCTTTTCTTCTTCTCCTTCGGCAGAAAAATGGTATTTCATCACAAATAGACCAAGCACACGCAGTGAATCTGGGAAGAATTTGCCTTCAGCTATTAGTTTCAAGCTCTAACCTAACTCAAAACTTTGCATGGTTGCTTTATACAACAAAATGAATGAAATTCAGCTTTCCAGATAACCTGATGTTGCTGCAGAACTGCCTGCACAGCTCCAGTCTCAAATTTATTTTCCCAAAACTATCCCTTTGCAGATGGTTTTCACCAGCAGATGTTTCGTGCCAGTACTTCATGTACAACCTAGAAAAGTCTCTTTGAAAGCACCCTTTGTGCTTCCAGGCATGTCCATCTCTGAAAAGCTAAGTTCAGCACTTGCTTCTGCAGAACCATCTGCACCCATCCTAAAGGTTTTCTTGACCCAATAGAAAAAGAACATGTAGGAAACAAAATCAGATATATGTTGGTGAAGCTCTTGAAAAGCAGTTGAACACCGGTCAGGCATGAGGCACTTCCATTAAAATTTTGTGAAGGCCCTATTTAAAGTCTCTCTGCACGGAAGCTCAATATTGCCATTGTTCAGTAGGATTTAACATTTTTCTCTGTTGGGCTAGATGAAGGAGATGGACATTGGACTTCCCTACACCAGACAAGCTCCAGTGAATGCTGTCCTTCTCTGTTACCATCAAACTTTTCAAAATGAAATTAACCTAAAATATAACAACATCTTTAGGCAGACAAATGAGAGTCTGGCTATTGAATTTTCATTCATAGAGGCTTGTGCAAATAATAACCCTCTGTCTGCAGTCACTTTCTTATGAATGACTTAATTTAAGATGATTTCAGGGGCAGAAAATTAAATCATTCACAGTGAATAGATCTTCTAATAACAAGACCCTTTAATCTCACAGGCAGCAGTGTTGTCAGTACTTGTGCATAATTGGGACTAGAAATTGGTAATTTTTCTGTAAAGCAGCTAACCCAACAATAGAGACTTTTAAAATAGACTTAATATTGACTCAAGCTGTTTATTTGAAAACGTTCAGCAGCTACGTGACATTTTGCTTTGCTAAGTATAAATGGGCACAGGGTCTAAGGTAAGTCTTGTTTCCTAAACAATCACTTGCCCTAGTTATTCATACTCTCTTAGCTGAATTGTGGTGGAAGTGAATTTATCTTCTGGGATTTTAGAAAAATTGACTTAAAAGAATCCCTAATGCAAAACACAATCCTTTTGTAACCTAAACTGTAGGGGGGGATAGTGTGAGAAGCTAGCATTTTCAGTAAATAGCTGGGTACCATAAGAAGCCCATGGGAATGTGAACAAAACATATTAAAACCAATATTAAGTGATAGAAATGTCAAAGTTAAGATCAACATCTGAAAGTAAGTCGCTTCAGAGTGTCACTTTGTCAGTTACACTTTGAAATGCTGGCAGTCAGGTGTCCCTCTAAAATGTATGTCTCTTAAGCTCTTTCTCTTCAAGATGAAGCAAGCATTGGAATTTGGCATTTCCTTTGAATCCCTTCCCTCGTCATGGTACTGTAAAAGGTATTATGTTTATCTTGTGGTTCATAGGCTATTTAGAAATATTATTACATCAGATGTTAGACTTTTTTTCTTTTTTGCACTGTAATGTTACTGCAGGAGGTGAAAGGTGGCAAACAGTTACTAACAAATTTCCCAAGTCATTCATAGCTACTTGAGACCTTGGAAACCATGATACTAAAGGAACATGGGGTGACTGTTGGTTTAAACCCTGATGTGCAGAGGTGATCTTTCATATCCTTTTTTATTGTTATTCCGGCAAGTTTCTGGATAGCTCCTTCCAGAGTTTTTTGATCTCACACAGAGAGAGGTTGGCCTAACAATAAAATTGTATCATCCATATTGCCCCCATTTCCTAGTTTGTATGTGTTGCTTTATAAGCAACAACCAAAAAAGATCTGAAATCACCTATTTTTTCCTTTTCTAGTTCTTTTTCCTTACCAGATATGTACTGTCTTTTAGCTCACTTTTGCATGTAAATAAAATAAAGAGGACTACTTCTTATCTTCGGAAGCAAAGTGAGGAGCATGATAGCAAGTTTAGCTGAAGGAAAAACAAAGCACGAAACATAACAACATAACTGTTGCATTTCATCCTTTCTTTAGAGATCCTTCCACTGGAGAAGTTACTCTAGATGATCCACCAACCAAGTCAAAATTTGTATAAAAAGAATTGTAAGGGTTCATTCATAAAGAACTTCAAAGGTTGTGTTAGGGATGCACAGGCCTTCATCCAAGCTCTGTGCCAGAAGTCAGCAAATTCATGTGCTACTGAAATCTCTGGTACAGATCATATGATGGTGCCTAAACCAGTACTCATTTGGTCAGCGTGTTCCAAGAGCAATGTTAGCTTTGAGTCTTCATTGGGAATACAAACACTGAACTTTACTCACTCCCAGAATTTGAAAAAAGCAGATTAGGGATGTGCAACCAGTTTTCTGCAGGTGGTCCCTTTTTTGTTCCGTCTGATAATTTTGTCCAAGCATAACAAAAAAGAGGGCTTTGTTTGTTAGGAAAGCCAGGCACTACAGATTGGAAGCAGTTTCTCTGACAGTGCTACAAACTTGCTGAAAATCTTAGATGAACAGCCATAGGCTGCATCCCAGGCTCAGATTTCTCTGGACTCACTGAGCATCTGTCACTTGTTTATAAGCACTAGGTCTGACACACAGAGAACACATTTGATTCTGCTGGAAGTGTATGTGCAGCTGTCTGACATGTACAAGCTGTGCTGGATCCACCCCCCACACTGCACAGTGTGTGTATCCTAACTTCCATCCAGTGTGAAAGAGCCCAGAGTGGATGATCAGAGACATTAAAGAGGAAGAAACTTAACAGAGGTTGCTGTGTAAGCAACCTTATTTATGCAAGGCAGCACATCTTTAGGTTTTATAAAAAGCAAAGGTATTGTGGGAAAATATTAACAGTACTCCATTCTCTTGAAAAGCACTCTTCAAACACTGATCTTTGATCCTGCTTTTAATTGCCCTAACTGGCATATTAGTCTGGGAGAGAAATTTGGCCATTTACTAGCATTTATTTTTCAATTCTTACTTATCTAGTAGCCTGAAACCAAAAGTATTAAAAATATTCTTTTGAAGATTAAAATGACTGAATATAAATTATATGAATTCTAGTATTTCATTATTTTCCTCAGTGGTGAATATTTCAACCCTTACAGAAACTAGGTTTTTTTTATAGTTTTAACCATGTACATCATAGGATAAGACAGTCCAAATGTGACGATACAGTCATCATTTACTTGTATATCACAGGATTTTGACATTTGTGAAATGTATAACAAATAAAGCCAAATAATTTAATAAATAAAACCCTATGATTTTTCTTGAAATTTTAGCCATAAGTTGTACTCAAGATGTCACAGAATTCTTCAGGTTTGAAGACAGTCCTGGGGACTATCTATTGTGAAACCTTGCTGAAAGCAGAACCAATTCTAACATTAGATCAAGTTGCTTCAGCTGGGTTTTTAAGATTACCAAGGATAGCCTTACGTATCAATTTCGTGGGATAGACACCAAAACATGTATTTCTGAAGTTACTGTTAACAGGAGGGATGTAGCACTTGATGAATGATTTCTGTTCCAAGATACCTGTTCTGCCACACACATTCACCACACACTCACAAATCAGGTCCCAATTCCTCTGGGAATTCCACAGCACAGACCTGTGTTAGGAATGAGGAGGAACAGGCAATCACTGCCCTCTCAGTGTTGGGGTCCTGGCTGGCAGCTTGGCCATAACTCTTCCCCTGCAGGCTCTGCCTTTGCCATGCTAGGACATCCGGACATGCTTTTTCCCTCTACCCACCCGGTAGGAACTACTGCCTTAATTATTTATTGCTTTCTAACTTAGATTGCAAACATAAACTGTCAATGGCCTTGCTAATCACATAGCCCCAAACAAATCTCTTTGACTTTCTGCTAAGCTAAAACCAATTACTAATTGTCCCCAAGGCCTCTGTCACCCTCTGGTTTCCTGCCACCAAATGTTACAGAAAGTGTGAAGCTAAGCAGCAGTTACATAAGAAGGTTCATCTGTACTTCTTTGTTTTCCAGATCATTCTGAACTAACACAGTCAGAGCTGGGCAGCTGCAGTCAAGGTCCCTTTTGCGGTGATTTTTGTTACACTGTTAAATTGTTGGCTTTTTTTTTTCCCCTCCTTATATCCAGACAAAATTTCTCTGTAATTTGTAGCATTGTTTCTTGTCTTTCATTGTGCACCTCTGAGAAGAGTCTGGATTTGGTTTCTCTACAGCTGCTGTAAAGCAAATAGGTGAAATTTCAAAAGAAAGCATTATTAACCCAGGCACATCTGCCTGAAACAGTCAATTAGAGCCAGAAACATTAGAATACTGCAACCCTCATGTTTTTCAGATCTTTTCAAAATTTACTGCTTAATGGAAATTAACCAGGTTGCTAATGCATATCTCCAGGTAAAATAGGTAGTTGGTTACAGGTGGGAAGGCTTACATATACAGCAAATTTGATAATTATTCCCATGTGACCTCATCAAGCTCTTTTAGCTTCTTACAAAGTATTTAATCTCATTATTAAAAAGGGTTGCTAATTGTTACTTTATTGTGGCACTGTGAGAAATAAGTAACTAAAGTTAATTTACTAGTTTTGAAAACAAAAGTTGCCATTTAAGGGCTAAGTATAAATGTATAGGGAAATTACCCTAATATTTCCCCATCCCTGTCATTAAGCCTTATGGCTGACAGCAAAAAAAGAAAAAATTTTCTTTTGCTTGAGTTAATGAAGCCAAGTTTATGTGCCAAGTTAACCTGGAAAGACAGTTCTGAAGACAAGTCACAACAAGTCAGGATTTCCGTAAGAAGAATATGGAAAAAGATTCTTCTCCAGAAAAGTTTTACCTCGGATCAAAAGGGTCATACCTAAGCAGCTATGCCTTGAAGCAACATATTTGGTAACTACAATAAATTAAAGCAATAAAGTTAATTATTTTTAATGAACTTACACTGTAATGAATGATTGAGTGTGAACAATGATTAGAATCATAATTACATGGAGATAGTTAAGAAGCCAATTTGAAATACATTTGAATTAATCTGAAATACAGCCTATTCAAATTCTGAGAATGGAAAGATAACATTTCAGAGAATTATTTTTATCTCTCCAGGAACACTGTAACTTAATGAGATCTATGTTCTCCCTAGTCCTCCAGCAGTGCCAGAATCTGACTATGGAATATATTTCTAATATCTCCCGTCCACAGAAAATAGCATCAAACTGTTTGTCTGTAACTTGTAATCTGAAGCAAGGTATATATATTTTGATTTAATTTTGATTTCTTTTCAATTCTTATAACAAATAGTTTCTTCTTTTACTTTGTGATGTAAGCAGCCTGTAAGATTCATTTCACTCATACAGCAAACTGAAACTTGAGTCATTCACTTGTCTAAATAACAGAAAATAGATATCCCAAAGAACAATCAACACTTAGAAGTGAGAAAAGAAGACTTAAGATGTTCATTGAAATTTACTTTATGTAGGTATTATTTAGTGTAAATGGTAACATACTCATTACTGAAAAGAATAATCATACCATGCATGCACGATCACATAAATGCTTGTGCAGATTTCTATATGCTTCTCACCTCTGTTTACCATTGATTATAATAAAAAATCCCAAATGTCCAAATCATTAAAAAATTTTACAATCAGTTGTGGAGTCCTGTCCTGATGTGTTGGATATCTTTTTACTTGCCTTGAAACCTGATATTAAATCATATCCACAACACAATACACAAGGAGGATAAGCAAATGTTCAGTTCAAGTATTAAAAGCAAAGGAGCTTTTTATGCGTATGTGAACCATGGCACTGCTCTGGAACAGAGAAGCAGAGATAATATTCATCTATCTCGTGAATATTGTAACTGGCCAAAGTTTTTGCAGCCTGAATATTCTCCAAAGACTTGAGACAATAAATGTCTTGATACAACAAGACTGTATAAAAGCACCATAAAAACTGCCTTATCGGTTGGTTATAATTTATAAAATTCAGAACCATGTCCCTAAATGCCTTATCTACAAGTCCTTTAAATATCTCCAAGGACAGTGGCTCCATCACTTCCCTAGGCAAACTGTTCTGGTACTTCACAACACTTTGGTGAAGAATTTTTTTCTTAATATCCAATCTAAACCTTCTCTGATGGAACTTGAAACTATTTCCCCTCCTCCTGTCACTTGTCTGGGAGAAGAGACTGACCCCACCTTGCTGCAACCTCCTTTCAGGTAGTTGTAGAGAGCAGTAAGATCCCTTCAAGCCTTGTTTTCTCCAGGCTAAACACCCCCAGCTTCCTCAGCCACTCCTCATCAGACTTGTGCTCCAGACTTTTCACCAGCTCTGGGGCCTTTCTCTGGACCTGCTTCAGCACCTCAATGTCATTCCCATAGTAAGAGGTCAAAAACCAAACACAGGATTTGAGGTTTGGCCTCACCAGTACTGAGTACATGGTGACAATCACTCCTCTGGTCCTGCAGGCCACACTATTTCTGACACAGGCCAGAATGCCATCGGCCTTTTTGGCCACCTGGGCACAGCTGGCTCATGTCCAGCTGACTGTGGATCAGCAGCATCCTCACATCCTTTCCCACCCTGCAGCTTTTCAGTACCTTTTTCCCCAGCTTGTAACACCACATGGACTTGTTGTGACCCGAGGACTGGACGCAGCACTTTACCGTGTTGAACCTCATTTTCTGGCCTCAGCTCATCCATGCAGATGTCATGAGCCCAGAGTTATGGTGAATCAAATTAAATCCAGTTGGTGTCCAGTCACAAGTGGTGCTCCCCTGGGCTCGGGGCTGGGGCTAGTCCTGTTTAATGTCTTTATTGATGATCTGGATGAGGTGTCCCCTCTTTCAGTTTGCAGCTGACATTAAGACGGATGGGAATATTGATCTGCTGGAAGCTGGGAGAGGCTCTGTAGGGGGATCTGAACAGGCAAAGCATTTACCCAAGTTGCACTTCAAGGGAAATATGAAAATATGAAATGTGAACCAACTGGAAAGAAACCAAAGAGCAAAAGGAATGGTAAGAAATTTTTTTTAAAAAAGTATTCCAATAAAATATAAATAATTGCATCACATTAATGGTAATATTTCTTCCGATTTCTGTGCAAAATAAGTTAAGCAATAAATTCAAATTGGAAAGACAGAATTCACATCATATATTAAGACAAAATTTCTATGAACAGTTCCACTATGAAACACAGCAGCAAACTGCTTATAAAATATTTAGGAATACAGCAGACAAGTGTATGTCAGAAGTCACAAACCCCGAGAAGTCACAAAGGTACCACAGACAGGGAAGGTTCCAGGTGATCTTTCCAGGTTCCTTTCAGCTCTGCTGTACCATTACAGAAGGGTATAACTAAATATTTTTGTGCTAAAACTCTCTTTATGAAAAGGTGTTGTTTTATCTATCTAATATCATGCTTCCCTGAACAATTTAATTGTGCATTTCTTGAGAGCTGTCATTCATAAAAACTTGTAGGAGAAAAGTGTAATTTTAAAGAGTCTGCCTCTTGAAAGATCTGATAAATCTGATCTAAAAATATAAGACCTGCAGCATAATCTACCCAGAATTTTAGAGCAATCACAAAGAAATATTTTTATAGTTACAGATATTCTGTCAACTTGTCTTCTGAGATTTCACTAATGTTGGGTATTTGAAACTGAATCTGAGTTCAGAAATCAATGTCCTGGTAGAGAGATCAATCTGTATGTTTATGATTACAGTTATAAGGTAAATAAACACATTAAAAAGGAACAGACTAATGTCTTTGGCTGCTGTGGGCAGACAATAAACAAGCTGGACAAAGTGGGACAAATTCCCTCTTATTTAAGAATCTCTAAAAATGTAAACAACAATGAACTTGCTCAGATATGATATAATCATCGAAGGAACAGAAAGACAGCTCTACAGAATCTTTGCAGGCATTAATGCACAATATCATGATTTAGAAGGAAGTTTGTCAACAGAAGTCTGCCACAGAATATGAACTGAGATGAAAAGTACTGAAGCAATATGTACTTAAGAAGATTTATAAGCTTTGTAAGAGAAAAAGACAAAAATAAACGTTTTTTACAAAACAAAGCAAAAATGACAATAATTCAAAAACTAATTATGGTAATTTCTGGCACTGCATTTCGTTTTATAGTCTTGAATAATTTTGAATCATTGAGAAGCATTATATTGTGATTATTACTTCAAAATTATCTGGGAAATAGTCAAACTAAATTCCTTAAATCAAAAGTCTGGTAGCAAAATTAACACACAAAACTAATATGCCACTTAGCAAACTTTGATGAAAAATTTCATAATTTCTATGAATTTAATTTTAACTTCAAGACAATACCCAGCTGCTCCTGGCAGGAGTTCAGCAGCTTCTTTTGGTTACACTCATTTCATATTGATGCACTTCATATGACTCATTTGGAATCAGTAGACTTATCCAAAACTGCAGTTGCAGAAGCTGTAGAGAAGTATAAGCTAAAGCAATTTTTGCTGTGAGAAGGTTGAACTATCTGGGGTTTTTTTCTGGTAAATTATTTTCTCTGTGTTTCGAATTCTTTCCATATCTAATAATTTGTTCACACTTGTACCGATCATAGTGAAAATACTCTATGTACAGTACCAACTTAAACTTCTCTGTATTTTGGTTTTGGTCATAAAATCAAAGGTCAGGAGCTGTAAATGTAATTCAGTCAAGATAATAAATATAGCATAAAGAGATTAGAGAATTAACCAGGCATTTCACTGTGTTATTTTCAAACAAGATCTTCATCCATCTTTTATGAGTGCTTGTATACAATTATAATTTTTTTTAGAAAGTCTGAGGTTGAGGAATCAGCTTTTATATGAGGCAGAAGTGTGCTAGTTATATGTAGTGAGGAACAGATCCTTTACTCAAAATATTTGAAGGCTTTCATCCTCATTTATTAGTGAATACTGTTGCGCCAATATGAGCTAATTTATTCAATTACACAAGAAGATAATGAATTTGAGAAAGAGACAAGTAATTTTAAGTGTCAGAGTTTCTCTACTTCAAGTCAGACAAAACTCTGATCTGTATGCCTTTCTGTAAGACCTTCTGTAAGAGCTTTCTATTCACCCTTTCTATAAGGCTGTGAAAAGTTATCAGGTTTTCTTACACACTTAAACTTTCAGGACAACAGGTCTGGGATTAGGAGAATCAGAGATGCAAAATTTCTGGACATTGAATTTGATGTTTGGCTTTTGATGTTAGAGGCACAGAAATCCAAGTTTGCCCTTGCTCATGCTAAATCAGATCCTACTGCCCAAGTAACAGGGTAAAAAATTGTTGTATTGTCTATCCCACCTGTCCCATGGATCCCCCTACATATGGAAAATCAGGTCCTGGCATTAAAGAAGGTTTAGCATCTACTTTTCAGTAAGGGAGGCAGAGTCAGAATATTTAGTGCATTTACATTACTACTACTATTAAATTTTTTTCTGTTTTTGACCAAAATATGTGACTTTACCAGAGAAGAAAAAAATGAAAATACTGTTCTGAAATAACCTTTCCTACAATTCACGTGCTCATTGGGGTTTGTGGAAAAATATGATATTAAGAATTTTATCTAACTGAATAGTACTTGAATACCTGAATAGCTTAAGTACTTGAATTCCTGAATATTATCCTGAAGAGCATTACTTCTAGTGTTTATGTTGTTATGATGTGTTCTGGCAGCTCAGTCACCCATGGTACTGCAGCACTGGTGTGTGGGTTTGTTTAACCAGAAATTAAAAAAGGGGCTCAAACTCTATATCTAAATCTCAAAAATCACAATTAATGTTTAAAACCAACGTTTTAAAAACCTTTTGCTAAATATTGAGGTTAATTTATGAATGAGATTCCAGTGTGTCATAGAGGGAGCAATCTAACACAAGGGCTTAAATGGTAAGGCACTTCTTAAAAATGTAACATAATATAATTTCTATGTGCTTTCTTTCTAAAATAAGGTTTTATTTTATCAGCCTTGCCTGCAGCAGTCCTAAGTGGTCTTTACTGTATCTGATAGTTGTTTATTTTCCAATCCTTTTATATAATTAAACACCATTTGGATTCTGATTCTGTTAAGTGTGGAGGAAATAAGGTAAATAAACACATTATCAGACTTAATTTCTTCCTCAATGTGAATCAATGTCTGATATATTGTTTGAATTTCATTAATTAATTGCAGCCATTACTAACAGTCATTTCATAAATCATCAGAATAATAAATGTCCAGGTATTGCATTCTTGGCCTGAAGCCAAAGAACTGGTATAACGTAATAGGAGCAACTCAAGCCATGAACAAAAATGTATGGATTAAAATGCAAAATAGATATAATTGGATAGCAATTTAAAATCTATCACCTTGACATTTTATTCTAAAATAATGTAATCTTCCTTCAGAAAACATTAATTAATCTTTTGATAAAGTATCATTATTCATGCAGGTATCAAGAGAAGGGTGTCTAACAAAAATATAATGCCTTGAAAAATTCTAAACCTTACCACCAATATTTCTCAAATAAATAATGTTGAGAAGCTAGAATATGATTGAAAGTCTTCTTAATTTATTTCTTAATGTATCTTTATATAATAAAGCAATATGCCTTGAAAAGAGATTTTAGCATTTAAAATGCAAAGAAACAATTGCAAAAGCGTGTATTCATATAAAATTACATTTTTGAGAATTTTAATTGGCCAAATCTTTATGTAGCTTGTGAGCCAGAATTTGGTTTTCTTTCTTACTGCATGCATTAAACAAACAACAATAGCAACAACCAAAAGTACCAAGTTGTTATCTGGACTGGTTTCTGTGTTACTTTTTCCATCAACTATAAAACATTCATGAATCTGAGGCTAAAAAAAAGAAATAAATGAATAATTCCACGTTTTAATAATTCTTATGAGGTATCAGAACTAGCAAAACACTTATCAGAAATTTAAAAAACTGTAAATTGACAAAAAGTATATTCCCAAATTAAATGCCCCATTTAAAATATATATAGATCTAGTTCAGAACATCCTTGCATACTCCAAGCTCCTGGCACAGGAGTTCACAATAGGAACAGCGTATTCACAAAGATACTATTGCACCACCTAGTGAAAAATCTGTAACACATCAGGCTTAAGTCTGAACAACATACTTTTTGAATCTGTCCAGTTCATGGGGCCAAATAAAATATATTAATCCTCGACTTCAATTCTATTCACCTCCCTGTTGAAACAGAGTTCTGATTTTGCAGTACATTACAGTTTTAAGACTTTATTCATAACCTTTTGAGATAGAAGACATAAGTGGGAAATGGAATTGTAATGAAGATTACAAGGAATGGGATGTAGGCAACTTAATCTATAATCATGTTAGTGTCATGCCAGCAGAATGCTGCATTTTGAAATCATCTTCTGGCTGTTTTCTGAAGCAGATGAAATTGGTGGTCAAAAATATTAATTGCTTATTGATCTGAGAAAAAAGCTGTCAGAATGTGCGTCTGTGTTCGAAGTCAATAAGATGATGAGGAAACCACTTGAGTGGTGGTCCTCAGAGACCTGTAAGTGTGGGGAATTAACAGACCACTTGCACTTCATATTGACTTGTCAGTACTTTTTATCTCAAAGTTTTATCATCCTTATTTTGTTTCCAGGTTGTGTCAAGGTTAAGACCTTCAAGATTCCTGAAGAAATCTAAAAATGTTACCTATTGATTGTGAATTTTGTGACAGTTAAGGAATAACTGATCCATGGAGAAAAGGGTGCTCATCTGCATGAAATCTCACAGAGAGGATGAAAAATTAAGATAACTGGAAAAAGTACTGACATTGTGCAGAGATAGACTTAAGGTTTACACAGGATCTGAATCTTGCCAGCCTCAGTAGAATTAGCCAGAACATAAGTCTGAGCAGAAGGCTGCTGAGTTCATGTGAACATCAGTGTCCAAAAGTACAAATTTTTCAGACCAAAGTTGCCTAATTTTTAAAGTGTACAAACTTCATAAATTTCCTTCTTCATTTGTGAAAGCATTCCAGAGCTATGTTAGTTTGCTCAAATCTTCTTTTCTCTAGGTTTATATCTACTGATAATGATTTTCTCCTAGCTTCTCTCCACAGACTTACCACCCTAAGTCTGTGATAAAGAGCTTTTTATTACACTGGGATGTAATTCCTTGAACAAAGACCAAAAAACAAAAGGCTTGCTGACCTAAAATGCTGCTAGATTATGTTTTGAAAACAAAGGAGGGGGGAAAGGGAGCTCTTTGATATTTCATAACATCAGTGAGTGACGTTTGTGAATCCAATATCAAAATAAAACTTCTAAAAAGGAACAGTTGTAAGACATGCATTTTATGTAAATTCAATCAAAACTTGTTCAGGTGATAGGAAAGTTAGAGGTGCATATATGCTGTGAATTCTCTCATCAAAGACAGAGTAAGTTGGCCAGGGTGCAGGTTAACACTGGGTGTGTCAGCTGGGTACAACATTTTTTTGGCACAAGAGGGCTTAGCTATCAAGATGGTCTGCATGGGAATACATCATTCTCATTATTTAAAAACAACTACAAAGCATGGTTGCTGCATTATGTCTGTACATATATAGTCTATCATCCTCAATATTCATATATTTTATGAAAATAAAAGATATTTTATTTATTTAATACATTTTAACTTCTAAGCAGTCACAGATTTAACTGCATTTGAACTGTTTCTTCATGGGCAAGAGTAGTTGAACAAAGCTCAGAAACTGGGATAAATGTAATTGTGTCCTCTGTGGTTGAGCTAAACTTCTGCTACCTGTGCCTGCATACTTGTAGCCCTCCATGGAGTACTAGGGTCCATGAAGTATCCAATTGTTTGTGATATTCATTTTACAAGGGTTGCAGGTTCTCAGCACTCCAGAAAGGCTGAATCTCAGTTTACATGTTGCAGTCAGAATTGTCCTGTCATTGTTTTTTCAGAAAATAAGGTATTTCAACAGGTCACAACTTCGAAAGATTTTTAGGAATGGGTCACACCCATCAGAAATTTGCACTAGAAGATTACAGAATTTACAGAGGTTAGGGAGTTTTGATGAAATTGCCTTTCAGTGGCAGCAAAAAGATATGCAACAAAAACCCCAGTAGAAACACTTCTTTCCAAAAGTATCTAAATCTATTTAGATACTATGAAGTTGTGTTAGAAAATTAAAATAGTTTTAATCTGAGTAATACACATTTTATAATTTTTACTTCACCAATCTGAAAAAATTATCCCTTTTTTGGGAGTAGGGATGTGCAACATTTGGAAAAACAGGTTATGTGTTTAAAACCACTTCTGATTAACAAGTAAGGGAGGAGCATTTTCCACTGACAGGATCGGAAAGTAGCTCAAAAAATCTCCCACAGTCAAACAAAGAGTCAATATACACACAAATGAAGAAATCTATTTCACCCGTACACTGAAGCAACATTGTATACTGGTAAGAAGAGTGAATCTGTCACTCATAATTCTAATTATCTTGTAAACAATTGCAGAAGCAAGAATTGAGTGAATTTTGTTTCTGCATAAACTAAAGCAAAATTTAAACAGAGATCTGGCTGCCTAAGGTTGACATAGACTTCTAAATGAGATTCCAATACGAAAAAATAGCATCTCTACATACTTCTAATGAAAAAAATAGGAACCTTGAATTCATGTGATTTAGTCAAAATTCCAATGATATAACACCCCTTACTCACTCTTCTGCTGATTCTTTGTCATTTGTTCTTCAGTATTAACCTCGTGGCTAAGAGCTGTTTACTGTGCTAAAAAAAGAAAAAAATAGAGGAAGTTCAGAGAAAAATCTGTGGATATACCCAAAACATTGGTAACACAGAAGGATTTTGTTTGTCACTTCTGAGTAAATAATCAGTACATGGCAGATTTATTGTTGATTTTAGATTAGCTGAAAACAGGCTCAAACAATTATACCCTTTTTTCATGTTTCTTTCCAAGTTTCTCTCAGTGGAAGTGAAAAAACTGGAGTATGGTGGCTTAAAGCAGTGTTATGATGACCTCTTGTGGTTAAGTAATAAATGTGTTGTGATTCAAAGTCTCGTGAAAACTTGCAGTATCAAAGGTTAAATTCTGTGCTTAGATCTGAAGAGTTTTGTGCTGTTAATGTTGCTTAACCTGAAATAACTCCTCCTCCCAAGCACACTATCAATATTTGTTTAGCTCACTGCTAAAAGATTCTTTTAAAAATATCTCAACCTTTGCACTCCACAAACATAACAGGTGAGAGTATCGTGTTTTCTCACATGGTAATCTGTTAAAGCAGATTCACAGCTCTACATAAATAAAATCGTTAATATAAAACCCAATAATATTAAATAAAACCATGCCCACTACAAGTGTGAAAGAATCTATATAGGACTAGCCATTCATTATAAGAAATAAGATTATATTGATAGATTGCACCAGTAGGTATTGAATATATACATTTTTCCACAAAATTTTAGTGCATTAACTAACTATATGCATTGTGTTTAAATTGCTGTTAAAGCTGTCTCTTTTCATCACCTTTCCTTTCAACAAAAATCAGAGAACTAAGGATTTTCTGATGCTGTCAAATGCAGTCTATCAATCTGGATCAAATTATCTGACACCTTATCCCTTTTATCTACCCTAGTAGATAAAATCACTCAAGACTTTATCCTGATTTTCCAATTTCCTGAAATCATTCAAAGTTACACTGATTTCATTAAACCACTTTGCTGAGTGGTTATACTTCAAGTGATGGTCCCATCAATATTTATAGATTCGTGGTAGTACTTTCCCACTGGAGGATCACCAGTGGTGGTATTTACACCTGCCAGGCAGTATTTACATGACCTTACTAAATTTAGGATGTATTGCAAAGCCACTTCTGCACTGGCTCTGCTGTCTGAAGCTTTGGAAGCTCATCGGGAGCACAACCTTGGACTGCCCCCAGCTGGACGTGTGCCACATTCTGGTGTGCTGTGATTGCAGCTGGGGGAGGCCTGAACTCAGCTGCTGTGAGACCTCACTTCTTTATGCAACACACACTTTGCAGATCTGTAGGTTAAACCTACACGCTGCTCTTAGTGTACACAGAAATTACTTTTACCTCTCCCCATTTTCTTTTCTTTGAAAAGGTGGAAAACAGAGGCTGTTTAGCAAAACATACTGGAAGAAATGGGATGACAACAACAAAAAAGCAGGTTTAAGTTAAAAATGTGGTTATCATCACATGCCTGTAAGGAAGCCCTGACGGTGGTCACATATCATAAAAAATCTCTCTGACTTTTGAAACACCATCGACAAAATTCTCCTGAAAAGATCTTGCATTACGAGGTTCTGAGCACTGCTGGCATGCAGACTTCGGAGACAAAACCAAATTGTTTGTGTGGGGGAGGGAAATGTTTTGTTTCTATTGTCTAACAGGCCTAATGTGTCTCATTCTTCTTTAGCTGGGTTAACTCTGCAGTGCTAAGGACTGACTGAATTAAAACTTCAAACCCAATGTATGAGGAGCAATCGTCAATACTCTTGGCCCCATTGAACTTCCAACTAAATACAGTTTGCATGTGTGAGAATGTGAGTTTTCAAAGTGTCTAAATGTTGCCATTATTTCCCCTGCCGTGGGTTACAGGTGAGGTAATATCCAGCCTGAGACAATTTTAATTTGACCCGTCAGGTGGAGCTGTATTGCTCTCCTGGCTCAGCATAGCAGCCCAGTGGCTTGTGGCCAGTTCTTGCCCATTGGAGGCTCCCAGCCAGCCAGAAAAGAAACCAGCCAGCTAGTGACCTTCCTAGAGGAGGTAGGAGGTGACTGTTTTGGCAGCATATATGCAGGCATCTTGTGCCTCATTGTGTAGCCTTCCAAGCCTTGCTGTGCCAGGACCAGCATGGTATAGACAGGAATCATCTGGTGAGTACCAAGGTCTTATCAGTTTGTCCCCTCCCAGGACAGAGGAGAAGGTGTCATAGTCACAGCCTTGTCCCACTAGCTGCCAGCTCACAACCCTTGCTGCTGGCACATTTCAGCACACGGGTCAATAGACCAGCCATGGTGCATGCCTTCAGCCAACACAACACACCACACATGTTCAAAGGTCTGAAAAATGAGTGTGTGTTTTTAGGTGTGGGTGGCACACTGGGACAAACTATGGTTTCAAGGCAAGTTCTGGATACAGACTTTCAAGGGCAATGAAAGTCAAACCCTTCAAAAACCTTTCACCTTTGCACATCATCTAATGTTCACGCTAATAATTAGAAGGGTCTTATAATTAGTATACATATTTAGTGATAGAGACGAGCAGCAGAAAATTTCTAGCAAGTGAAAATGTTAAGAAAAGGAAGCAATACAGAGACACTATCAAACCATCTAAGCTCCTTGAATAGGCTATGTTCTGCCACAGACTACTATTTTACTGCAGAAATATTTTCTCTATAGCCATTCTCAGATAACTTCCTGTTTATAACACAGTTAACAAATGGGAAAATTTTATTCAAGCTTTGTAATGTGCTTTCTCATTCTCCAAGCAGTGCAAAGCATCCTTGCAAGCAAGGGTTAAATCCTGTACTTCCTTTTTGGCTTCTCTTCCAACAATAATAGAATCGTTTTCTGGCTTTGACAGGAGGGAGTTGGATTTACTAGTTGGCAGTTGTGTAAGCATCAACTGTACTGGAACTACAGTAGGAGCAAGAAACAGGAAGAAACCAGTTGGTAAAACACAATCATAGGCTGGCAGGAATTCCGTGACTATTTGTCACTCCTTCCAAAGAGGGGAAAAAACAGTTGGTGGCAGATATTCGGTACCATCAAGTACCCAGAAGAGAGATTAAATATCTTTTCCTCCATGCCAGGATACTCAGAGTTTTATTTCAATGTGGACCATGGCTACTTGGAGGGTCTGGTCCGAGGGTTCAAAGCTGGGATCTTGACAAGTGCGGACTACGTCAATTTAGCACAGTGTGAGACACTAGAAGGTAAGTCTGCTGTTTTATTTTATTTAGGAAGAAGGACTGTTGCTTAGGTGTTTGAAGAAGGGAGGGTAAAAGACTGAACTATTGAGAGTTTGTCTTAAACCCAGAGATAACCTCAATGTCCTTTGAAGAACTCTTCTCATATTTAAGTTAATAGCTTTCCATAGCCTGTCATTTGTGTGCAGGCTGTGATTTGCTAAGCAATAGAGATGATGGCACTTTCTGGTTTACTGATGAAGTTTAGAAATCTCATCCACAGAGTTCTTATGAAGATTGGCAACCTTCTCACAGATTTTTAACCATACTATAGAACAGTTCAGGTTTGGAAATTTCATACCATTTCAGCTGTATAAGCTAGTTTCCAAAATCTTATTAAAAGCTTATTATCTGGCTCCAAGTTCCTATTTAAAATATATGTTTTTGGTAATTTATTACTTCCTGAGTTTTAGGGTAGTGGTGGAGACTCAGCTTACTAGGAAGAGAAAACTAGACTCCACAAAGATAAAACTTAGGGAANAAAAAAAAAAAAAAAAAGAAAAGCTCCTTTCAAGGTGACTTTGCCACAGTAATAAAGAGAACACACAGTAGTTTCCAAAACAGCTTTCCGTGGCCAAGACTGGTCACAGCCTGGTGAAGACAAACTTGTACCAAAGAATCATATGACATACCTTTAGACACTTGGCAGGAAAAAAAATGCAGCAGAAAGAAATCACCTTTCTAAAGGAACATAAAGTTGATTTTCCTGACTGCAAAATGAAAGCTATGATTGTACACTCAATTTGTATAAATTGCAGTCTATTAGATCAATTTGGAAAAGGAAGAAGGAGAATGAATAAGCACACACTATTTTAAGCTTTGGTTGATTTATGCATGCAGTACTGGGTTTGGGGTAAGAAAAAGTGAAGAATGATGATTACCATATCAACAGAGTTTTGAGGGTGTCTAAACCATTAATATAAATAATAAGATAAGCCCGCAAGGATTGCTTGACATTCATCTCTCAGATTAAAACAACTACATTTAAAGATATGCACGTAGGTATTTACCTGTCCATAAAATAAAGTTCCTCTTATGGTTAAAGAAGAGATTATAATACAGTCAATGGAATCTAGACACTATTGAACTGACCAACTGCATGTGTCTACTGCTCTGATAACCTGGAGGGCTCTCCATTTAATACAGTGGCTGTTTAGACACACAGAACAGATGTATACAATCACTCTGAGAAATTAAATCTATTCCTTATGTCAGCTGGATAAAATCAACAGTTTCTTTACCCTATTTGTTTTAGCATTTGTGTTCTATGCAACTTAAAGACGCTACAGAAACTCTTGATATTGTATTTAATTGTTTAAGTGAAAAGTCCTGCTGCATAAGTATACAAACTTCAGAAAAAGGTAACAGATTTAAACATCTATATGAGACACAAAGGACAGATTGGTAGAATAAATAAACTGTGTTGTCACTTCACTTCCCCCTGCAGACAAGCTCAATAAATCATGTTATCCAAAGCTTCACAAAGGAAAAAAAACCCTGTTTGCTTCTGAATAAGAAGAAAATATACAGAGTCAAAAACATATAAGCAAAAGGGATTATTTGCACCCTTCACAAAAGAATACTTGCTCATGTTAAGTTTAGAAAGTTAAAAAACTCCTAAATTTTAAGTCATGCTACGAGGAAGCTATTTACCACCATGAAATAGTTCTCAAATATTTCTAAGATATATAAACCTTCAATATTTTTAAGAGCATGCAGCAGATGGACAGGTAACAACAGACAGATAAAAAACCATTTCTAATTAAAATTTATAATAGGAAGAACAATTAGTTTTGTTCTTGAAACTTATTTTTTCGAGTGTTCATTCCATTTTAGAATGCAAATTATTTTATCAATAGAAGCAGCAGCCTTCATCATCCCTCCTACAAGCACATCTCTACCACCCACTATCACTTCCCCTTTTTCTCTATTCAGCTACATCTCTTTCACCATTGTGACTTTTTTCTACTTATTATAGACAGCTAACAAATTCCCACCATTTACCTACCAAATGTATTATTTATAATGAAAATATGAGAAATAATGGATTTCTACATGATGCTCAACACACTTATCTCTCTGCACATGTAGGATGCTGTAATATTGAACTTTCACTGTGAGTGTACAGTGCACCAAACTCACAGACCCCTACCTCTAAAGTAAACTTCATACGCTGTCTTTTATTTAAATTTGAAATATTCAGCAAGAGGATTTGTGCTGTAGTACTATGATGTTTGCTCAGTAGTGCCATCATGTCTTCACATTGAAAGGTAATAAATTTACGCTATTCTGCATTCTGTGGCTTAGCACCACACCACAAAAAAATGACCTAAGTTAAAAACACTATATATATGCTAAAACAAACAAGCAGAAAACAAAACCTAGAACCCCTCAAAGTAACCCATAAATGGAAACAAAAAGATCTTTTAATTTCAAAGTGGTTTTGGTATCTCTAGAGAGGAAACCATAATGTCAATACTGAAGAACCACAAGAAAAACTGTAGATTAGTGTTTTACATCTGCTTCCTAATCACAGAGCAAGTGTAAAAGAGAAACAGAAAGAAATAAGAAGGCTGCTAACAGACTGATAATACCACTGTGTCCTCTCAATTCAGAGCCATACAGACAGGAGGAGAGGCTTTCAGCTCCATTTAGACATATTTTTGTTCTTGGTTGAACTACTCTGATTTCCATGGAGCTACTCCATGGGCTGCATGCTACTGGTTTGGCCCTATGGCATCATCTCTTTCAAGGGAATGAGGTTCCCAGAGCAAACTTGCTGACAGTTTTTGAAGTAGAATTATGGGGGTGTGAGGGTGTGGAGGTGTCTAAATGCAGTGTTTTGTTCTTCTCTTGCTTTTTTGTGTGATAGAAAGACTTCTGCTCTGTAGAAAGGAGGCTAGGTCACAGAAGGACAAGCATCACAACTCTGCTCCCAACAGAATCACAGAAATAAGTTAACTTACCAGAACCAGGGCCTTCCAGCACATGGCTGAAATAACAGCGTTAACTGGAAGAAGACTGCAGCTAGTTGGTTAGTGCTATCAAAGTGAGGAGTCAAACAAATTACCATGAACTTGATGCCAAGAGACCAGGTTAACGCTTTGCTAAAGTTCTCACAATACTCTTTCTTTCTAATCAGGATCATTCCTGTCTTAACTGCATTCATCTTAAACTAATCTGCCTCTGTGCATTAATTCCTTTTAGTCATACTTTAGTTAATTTTGTTTGTTTGCTGCTTGGCTGTGAGTAAACTCATGTAATTATTTAAGGTCAAACTTTTCCTATAAGTTGTTTTCCTGCATATTTCCTTACGAGAAAATAGACAATGCAGATGGATGACAATTGAAAGGAATGGATGACAGCTGAAATAGAGGAATTTTCTTTCCTAGGAATCTTTGGGACAAAGGCCAGAGTCTTGTGTAGGTCTCCAAGAGACCCTGAGAAAAGAGACAGATACCATCAATAGAAAGTTTTGGTGAACAGGAATGTCTGAGGCCTCTGTAATGCTCAGCCATCTACTCCTGCTGAGTCACCAAGTCATGTCACTAGCGCAAAAGTCTGACTGTGATAGTTCCCAGGCCTTATTTATGCCAGCAGCAAAGAGAGGACTGTAATTTAGGACCACCAATTTAGTCTCTGAGCTGCACTGAACTCTGTCTTGATATGAACTCTGATTATGACATTCCTGATTGATATTATACAGTATTGGAGTTTCTGGATGATTGTTTTGGCCAAAACCACAAGATAGGGTTGAATATTTTTTCTTACATACAGTATGCATACTGACATTTATTTATTCAGTTAAAGAAATATATATATAAAACAGGCTGTGTAACTGACAGGGTTATAAACCCAACATTTCTTGGTATAACATTTCCTCCATAGCTTTTGGGAAATGGGTAAGGCTATTTAATGAATTACAGCAATATATTTTCGTGCCTTATATTAAGGCATGATTTATGAAGCCACTCAATCAATCAGAGAATTGAGGAAGAGTAACAAAGTCTTGAGAAAATACTCTCAATCAGCAGGTTTTTGTTTCTGCTCATCTTATGATGATGTTAATCACAGTTCAGAATGGTCAATACCATATTGGGGCTGATATTTGGGTTTTAGAGTCTGCCTTAAGTAGTTATCCCCTGTGTTTGAAAAGCATTTACAGAGTGTGACTAAAGATAAATATCTGTGGTTCATCTGAAAAGAAATTGAGAAAAGTTGGAATTCAGATCTGCATCTAATAAAGTAGTATTATCTAATCTCAGCATATGCCAAGTATTTTTGCACTTTGCAACAAAAAAGAGAAAAGTAGGAATGAACAGAAAATGTTTTCAGAACATAAACAGTTTTCACAGAAAATGTAGATGTAAAATCAAAATATTAGTGATCTTTTAAAAATTTGGTCTTACATAGTTTAACTAATTTCTGGGTATAACTGCATTTTTATTTATCTCTTAGTCTTCCTTACCTTTCCCTCTTCAATTGTGTTTCCTTTTTCATAGTTGGATTCCCCTTCTCCTTTTCCCACATGGAAGTCTGCACTGAAACTATGATTTTTCTAAGTGTGTTTTGTGATTTGATATGGGTTTGAAGAATTGACTATATTTGGTGGACAAGAAACTGGCTGAGTGGTTGCATCCAGAGAGTTGTGGGCAATGCTTCAAAGTCCAGACAGAGCCCAGTGATGAGCGGTCCCCTGAGGGGTCCTTTCTGGGACCAGTACTGTTTGATATCCTCATCAGTGACACAGACAGTGGGCTGGAGTGCACTGTCAACAAGTGTGCAGTTGACACAACTGAGGGACAGGATGTCATTTGGAGGGACCCAGCAAAGCTGGTGAAATGAGTCCATGGGAATCTCACAAGATTCAATGAGGCCAAGTGTAAGGTCCTGCACCTGGGCTGGGCAATCCCTGGTATCAACACAGACTGGGGCAGGAAGGACTTGAGAGCAGATTTATGGAAGAAAAGACTTGGATGTCTACTACTCTTGGGCAAAAAGTCAGACATGAGCTGGAAATGTGTGCTCACAGCCCAGAAAACCAACCGTAGCCTGGCCTGCATCTAAAGCAAGGGAGAGAAATTGATCTCCTCCTCTATTCTGCCCTCGTGAGACCCCACCTGGAGTATTTTGTCCAGCTCTAGAGTCCCAGCTAGGAAAGACATGGACCTCTTGGAGGGAGTCCAGAGTATGGCTACAGAGATGATCTGGAACTAGGGCTGGAACATCTCTCTTATGAGAAAAAGCTGAGACAATAGGGACTGTTGAGCCTGGAGAAGACTCTAAGAAGTCTTTATTACCAACTCTCAGTACCTGAGGGGGGTTACAAGAAAGATAGAGACAAACTTTTTAATAGGGCCAGTAGCAATTGGACAAGGGGTAATGGTTTTAAACTAAAAAAGAAATTGATTCAGACTTAAATATAAGGAAGAAATTTTTTAAAAGGAGAGGGGTGAAACGCTGGAAGAGGTTGCCTAGAGAGGTTGGAAACATTCATGGCCAGATGGGATAGGACTCTGAGCAACTTTGAGTGGCAGCCAAATTGCATGGAAGACTCTATGAAGTTTATCTCAGTAAGCTACAGCGCTAAACATAGGAGTCTGATTCACATTGTACTAGTTTTTTTGCTTTTAGTATCAGTGTAGGCAGCTTTATTGCATACTAAGGAAGTATACACGTACAGAAATACTGTACTGATAAATGCTTGCCTTGCTAACTGCAAATTGACTTCCTTACAGGTACATCCTAATTTCCATCAGTGGGAGTGTTGCTGTCCTTTTCCCTAATTATCAGTACAGATTTCACATAGAAATCTAACTAATACAAATGCCCAAATCATATAACAGTATCCCAGTCTATAATTTGAAATAGTTTTATATAGCATTTGAACACAATTATGCATTACGGTGGAGCCTTTCCTAAAAGAAAATGTTAAATTGCTTTGAACAGCAAGAACTGATTCAAATGCTTGCTTATGCCTCATGCTAAAAAATGGCTAGGAGAGAAAATTTGTCTTATTAATTGTATGTGACATCGTAAAGTTTCTTTTAACTTTGTGGTCAAAATAACTAATTTTCCCCACTCACCAGGGTTGAGAGCTCAAACAGAAAATGTCACAATGACCCAAGTTTCTGGAACAACTTCTTAGGATTTGCTACTAGCAGCTATAAATCAGAGAAAGCCAAACCAGGAATGCTAAGAGAGTGTAAACTCTCCCCTTTCAAGTGCGCCACTACAGAATCCATTTGGAGTCCAGAATGTGTGCCAGGTTAGATGTTCAGCCTTCTTCTTCAGCCTGATAAGAGAAGATTATAATCTTGCTTGAGATTTAGATGTTTCATGGGAGTATTTAAGATCTTACCAAAGTCAAAGGATGATTCCTATTAATGCAAAACAGTTCATGAGAGTGCAGCAGACAAAACAACTGTCATATTATAATGGTGCAAATCAGTGAAATCGAAACATTGAACAAACCTGATGAGGGAGGGACTAGAAACAGTAGTGAGTAACTGTCTATCTGGTATGTCTGAAACTGAAAGCTGATTGTGAAACTTCTGACAAAGGCATAAATTATTTGTTCTTTCCTACAGCACGCAGAAAGTCTTACTGGTAGAAGGCAGTACAAATTTGTATCAGTTTTGCATTTATGTTGTATTAAATCTATGCAAAAAACTTTTCAATAGGATAGGATCAGTTGCTTAACATAAAAATGTATTAGAAGTTAACTTAAAAAAAAAATTGGTTGCAGACAATATGACAGTTTATTCTCATGATCTTTCCTGAATTTAATTCCAGATCTGAAGTTACATCTACAGACGACAGACTATGGCAACTTCTTGGCTAATGAAACTGGCCCTCTCACTATTTCCACCATCGATGAAAAACTGAAAACAAAACTACTCACAGAATTTCATTACTTTAGAAACCATGCTTTTGAACCACTTGCCACTTTTCTGAATTTTGTCACGTAAGTAATATTACCACATTGTTTACCAGACAGTAGTAGGGAAAGCAGTTAAAATAGCGTAAATGCAACATATTAGAATTTCTATTAAGTTTTAAAACCAGCAAAATTATTTTGATATTGCAATATTTATGCACTTTATTTGCTAATATAAATTCTGAAACTCTATGTGTATATGAAGAGCTATTGTCTTTGCAATTGACTATTTTAAAGAACAGAAACAGATTTTTTTATGTGAACAGTGGCAGAAGAAGTGGTAGACATTAATTAATTAAAAATGGTTAAAATTTTCAAACACTGTTTAAGTCAAAGAACTTGAAAAACTACATTTGGGAGGGGTGTGATTCATGCAAGATTAACAATTTCATGATGTACAGGGAAGTGATTTAATTCCTAGGCATGTGGCAAGTTGTAGACCTTTTTCAAAGGAGCAAAGACAACATATCCTACACCTATCAAAATTTTTATACTATTTGAACCAAATAATTAAAACCCGGAGGACTTTATATGGCATATTGCAATGTACTTAGATCCAGTTACCTTTTTTTTGAAAGTTCAGCTGCTGTTTGATGCTGGATGAAGAGAAAGGTCTGATCTCAACACCATCATAAATAGAAGAAACTTGAAATGGATGGCATAAACAACTTTAAGAACAGGGATCTGCTTTATAACAACATGGATAAGCAGAATACCAGCATGATATTTTACTTATTTACTCCTCTTGATCTTATACTTTTAATGTACATTAACAAGGACTGTTAACTGTTCAACTAGCTATCAAGGAGCATTTTTATTATAATAATAAAGAAGAAAGTATTATCTTTTTTTTTTTTTCTGGTCATGTGTAGCTGACCACTCTTAGGGCTAATATGCTAATAGGATCTTAGAGGCTGTCCTAGGATGCCTGTGACCTTTAGGCATGCAATGTTTACATTTTGTTTCAGGGAAATAAAAATGAAAGCATGAAAGTTATGGCAACTCTTTTCTCACACTCATTGACATAAATGTATAGATGTTTATGCACAACCTTTGTACACTGTTGTTTTTTAAAATAATGGATACACGGGTTAAAGATATTTCACACAAACCATTGAACTACATTCCACCAGATCCTCAAGCCCTCTTCACAGATTATGGTTGAGAACATATTAATCTCTGTATGTTTCTAGCTGTGTCCTTAGTCAACAGTGTAAACTCAAGACTGGCATTCAAGGGAATAGTGTTCCCATTTCTGAGCCAAGACTCTTATCAGCCTCTTTAACACTAAAACTGGTACGAAGCTGATAGAAAACTTCTACTCAAAAGAAAACTTAAAGTAATAGAGAAGATATCTGTAAGAGCCTGTTCTTAGCTCCCTCATAGGAGGATGTTTAAAGCTGAGTGAGAAGAAAACTCTAAGACTGGACCATCTGCACGAACTCTGCAGTTTTAGTGCCAAGATTCCCATGTACTTCTTTGTCCAGATGGTATATATGAAATAAAAAAAAATCCCAAACTAGAAAAGTTGCTTTGGATACCACTCCATTGTCACTTGTTACAGTGAATCTACATCTCTCAGCTATTACGTTTATTACAGTCATATGTCAGTACCACCTTCTTTAAAACTGTCCATTTTCTAAATCAGTCATGTGGTTTAAAACTAGTTCTGTTTATCTACTTGTTATTTAAAAACCTTTGTTTATTTTTGATGAGCTATTGATACAGAATGAACATACATTCTGGTAATACTTTGGTATTATGACTAATTTTCAAAAATTTTTGGTTTTCAATTTTTCAAGTGAAAGTTGAAGTGAAAGTTGATTATAAAAACAATTTATTTTTACTTTTTCTTTCCAATACAGATACAGTTATATGATTGACAACGTAATTCTTTTAATAACTGGCACATTACATCAGCGACCCATAGCTGAACTTGTTCCCAAGTGCCATCCATTGGGGAGTTTTGAGCAAATGGAAGCAGTCAGCATTGCCTCAAACCCCACTGAACTCTACAATGCAATTTTGGTTGACACACCATTAGGTAAAAACACTAAATAATTTCTTTTTTTTTTTCCTGAAAACTACTAATCCTGTATTCCTTAGAACAGGATGTTTCCCACTGAATATGCTGTGTTTCGGTAACACAAATCTTGAATTGTGGATCGTGCACTTCTGAAGTGATGTTCAGGACATATTCTATTAACATTCATTGAGAGCTTCAATATCCACCTTGGGTAGTAGACACAGACAAAACATGCCACTCAAGAAGTGAAATTTATACCTTTTATATCCAAAGTAGTCACTGATTTAAAACATCTCTATTTTTATTTCAACACCTATATTATATTGAAAATATATATCTTCACAAAGGATCAGCAGACAGCAACTAATAAATATTAGATGTCATGGTAGAACCTAGATTCCCTCTTGAGATTTGTGGATGGTTCAAATATAAGGACAAGTCCTATTTTGAAGAACTAAATATAAGAGCAAATCAGGGTAAAGTTTGGGAATGTCACATTATGAAATTAAGATGAAACTCTGCTCAGTGTGCTGCAGCAGCCAACACAAACAAAACCTAATAGGCTGTGAAGGGCACTGAGTAGAAGACAGAATTGGATGGATTTGAACGTATATGAACCATTATGTGCCTTCATCTTCAGTACTGTGAGAGGTTCTGGGTTCTGCATCTCAAGAAGGTGTGGTAGATTGGCCCCAGACAGAAAAAAATTCCCACCCAGCCACTTGCTCACCCCCTACTCTCAGCACAATGAGAGGGAGAAAAAAGGCAGAAAAAGGAGATTGTGGGTTGGGATCACACACAAAGTACTGTTGCAGGCAAACCAGACTCCATCTGTGGGGAAATTAATTTGATTTATTACTGATTAATATATGTATGACATAATTAATTACTGATCCTGATATAAGGAAACAAACAGAAAATAATGAAACATTTAGACACTTGGGGAAAATGCCTTTCCTCCAGCCTTTGCTGCTTCTTCACAGCAGGCTCCACTTCTCTGCCCCCCTGTTATCCCTGCAGGTTACTCTGCGTCCCTCCAGACAGGCAGGGTGTGTCACAAGGAGCAGGGGGAGTTTAGAGCCATAGAATCATAGAATGGTTTGGGTAGGAAGTGAGCTAAAAAATCATCTAGTTCCAACCTTCCTGCCATGGGCAGGGATACCTTCCGCTAGACCGGGTTCTCAGAGCCCCATTCAACTGTGCCTTGGACAATTCAGGGATGGGGCATCCACAACTTCCTTGGGCAACCTGTTCCAGTGCCTCACCACCCTCACAGTAAAGAATTTCTTCTTAATATCTAATCTAAACTTACCCTCTTTCAGTTTTTCCTTGTCCTATCATTACACACCCTGGTAAAAAGTCCCAAATCCCAGTTTGGTTTTCAGGTAGGCCCCGTTCAGATACACCTGCTCGACTGAGGGGCTTGGCTGTGCCCAGTCGTGGGTCCCAGCTGGAGCTGGCTGTGTCCAGCACAGCACAGTCCTGCCTGTCCCTCACAGAGGCCACCCTGCAGAACACTCCCACCAGTGCCTGGGCACTGGGACACTGCACGGTGAAATCAGAGAAGGGACAGGGCAGGACAGCTAAAATGAACAGTGCTGCCATTTAGTAGACAGACTAAAAAGTCCAGACTGCAGTTTGGAGTGGACAAGGCTGATGGGAGATATGGACATGGTTTAAAGATTCCTGAGAGCTGTGGTTTGTTCACAGTGAGTTATGAACCGCTGCTACCAAATCCTTTAGAAGACCAAATCCCAGCAGAAAACTAGTTTTAAAAGGTAAACTAAATTGCTGCTTTCACACAGCTGCTAGTAAATTTCTGCCTTTTTTTTTTTTTTTTTTTCTAAACAAGTTTGTAAAAGAAGAGAGTGGCATCAGTTCTTTAAAGTCATGGGACAAATTTGTGTGTGACAGATCTATAAGGAGATACTGAAGGGGACTCTCAGGGCTACACTTTCTGACATTCTCCATTCAAAATCTGGATGCTGGAAAAGTAGGAAGGGTTAAGACCACAAAACATGGCCAGGCTCACAACCTCTGTGTAAATACCATCTTCCATTTTCACTGCTTGGCAAAATACTGTCTCATACAGTACTGCTTTGCCACACTGGGATAGCTCAGGAACAGCAAGAGGCACATGTTGGTTATGAATATCATATTTTTAAATGGCCCAGCTGCACAAGTGAAATTCATCTGCTGCCTCCCTGCTCAAATGCTTGGTATTTAGTCAGTTCTGCAGAGGACCCATAGGCACAGATGGTCAAGGTCAAAGCATGTGCCCTTTATCAGCTGCAACCTGTTGCCTTTCCCACATGACATACACAAAGAAGAGAAGGAAAAATAGGAAGGAGGATTCTCCTTAACAATTGCAGCATATCTGCATGATTTCAGACAAAAATTATTTTTCATGTCCCTCACTAGAAAATCTCCATAATAACCAAACTATATACTGCAGAGAAGATTAGGGCTTTCATCAGCATTCCCATCTGATTCTCTCTGGAAACATGGACTGTGGCTACAGCACTGATTGATTCCCCTCACTGCAGATTCTCATTAAAAAGGAGGGGTAGGAGGATAAGGGAAAAATCAAGCAGATTTTTCTTCCTCTCTATTATATCACCCTTTCTTGTACAACACAACCCTTGGATCCTTGTTCACACACTGGTGAGCAATAGACAGGAGATGCATATTATCAGCATGCAGATTTATACTGCTATATTATAAACTCTGCTTTCAGCTGCTTTTTTTCAAGACTGCCTGTCTGAAAACGACCTGGACGAAATGAACATTGAAATAATGCGCAACAAACTGTACAAGGCAAGTTTTTGCAACAAAATGATAATATTTGGGGTTTATCAAATATCTCAGCCAAGCAGGTCAGTATCATTAACCCTGTTTTATGGATGGGGAAACAGAAGTATGGTGAGATAAAGCAAGCTGTCTGAGGTCATCTGGTTGATTTCAAGTCCAGGAATGAAACCCAGCTGCTTCCATTTCTACTCCACTCTTTGGGGAGTTTTCAAATTTTAGGTCTGCATCCAAATTCTAATTTAATATCTCATTAATGAAAATGCTCTAGATGTCAGGCTAATATCCAGATCCAGATTTGTTTATGAATAACTCAGTTATCCACCAAATGCCAGAGAACTCTTAGCTCCTGAGTGAGCCTAGGCAGGCTATTGGCTAACGTTTATCTTTATTTATATGAAGAAGATGAGATTTGAAAGGGTCTAATGGTTTTGAGTCTAGCTTAGCAATTTTACTTAAGGATTTTGTATAATATTCTCCCCTTTAAAATAATTTTTAGGATTGTTACAGCACAGTGCTGCAAGGATATGTATCTAATATGTGCCTTGCATTTTCAAAGTACTTCACAAATCTTAGCATGCAGGTCACTATTCCTACAATGGTCTCTTTAAAGGCTATACATACTCCAATCCATTAACACTTCCTCCTGGCACAATCTCTTCAAAATCTTTACCATCTTTTTTTTACAGTGGGTTCCCCAGACTGCAGGAATTATTTTTACAGTGATCTGATTGCACTAGGGGGAAAGAAGAGAAAATTCTGCTTGTCTTACAAATGATATTTATAAACTCCAACGCCAAATTTCAATTCTTGAAACAATTACTAATTCTGTCATTCAATACAACATCAATTATGACTACATATTTTAATTTTTTCATGTATTTTAATTATTTCACAGTACTACTATACTACACACTTTTTCCAATTTGGTAACATACATATTTGATTCTTATATCCTGTGTGGATGACCATATATTAACACTTATCAAACCTATTTTTTTTTCTTCTTGCTTATCTTAGTACTAGGGGGACCATTCTGCAAACACTATTGAATTATTAATAGATAATTTCTCCTTTACTTCAGCTGTCAATGTGATCAATTGCTTCTGCTCTACTATCAGATAGTATACAGAACCTAATGCATAATTCTATGCAGTAGATCCCCCTTGAGATGTCTCTACTTAAAATTCACTTAGTTAGTGAATAGTTGGTGACATAGTTAGTGACAGCTCCTAACAAGATTGTGTGAAATTGTAGCAAATGCATTTTAACATCTCCAATACAGTATTTTGGGAGATTGAGAGGCAGGGAGAACAGCACGTCTGAGATATTTAGTATCCTTTCTGCACAGGTATTTTGAAATAGGTGCAGATGCCAGAATCCTTAATAGACCAGAGGGCTCTGCAGACCAGTATTACAGAAGCTTTGTCTGCTGTTCTGTTCTAATCCAGGGTTTAGGGTAGAGCAGCAGGGATTAGTTTGTGTATCCTCATCCTGCTGGCCCAACAGTCGTGGCATATGCCCAAATCCCCTCCTCCACACACTATAAATGAAGAGTTTCCTTCAGCCATCTGCTTATTATGCAGTGGAAGCTCAATGGAGCTCAAAAAGTTCCTTCTTTAGAAAGGAAGTAAAACATAATATTTTTCTTATTATTTCTGAAAACATTTGATATCAAATTGTAATAACAAGACATTTACATTTGAATATTTCAACTTTCATTGAAACTAAATAATTAAGCACATACTTAAATTTAAATTCATAGGTGGAATTATCAAAGTTAATGCAAGTATTTAAAAATGAGGTTTATGACTATGTGCAATCCTGGTCCAGGTCTTAAGCAGCATTTGAAATATTTCTCTTCTTTCTGTAGTCTTACCTCGAGGCATTTTATAAGTTTTGTGAAAAACAAGGTGGTACGACAGCAGAAATAATGAGACCTATTCTTGAGGTAAGAAATATTCAGCCTTTATACATTAAACTACTCCAAAATGTTGTCATAATTATCTCACTTTGTTTTTCTTGTTCAATTTCTCTCCATTTGCAAAGGTATTGGCCAAATGTTTGCTTTTCCTCTAAATATACCTGTTTTTCTAAGATGTAATGAATAGTGTATTCAAGGATGACTTTTACCTTTTGACTAGAGAAGCAGCTAGACCTTTACTAGGGAGGGGCCAGTCTTAGTTAATATTTTTCTGTAACAGAGAGCAGAACAGAATAAATGGTTCACTAATCTCAACCTGTTGCCCTTTAATATTTCTCTCCATTATCCAGAAAACCAAAAATGTTGATTATTGATTTGGGGATAGTTAAGCCTGGAATTACTGTCTATTTGCTAATCAATAATCTTCAAGCTTCATGGCACTGCTACGTTTGTTTACTCTCCTATTAAAATTAGTGGTTGAAGCTAGAACTGAGTGACCTTTGGAATTAGTGTCATATAAAAAAGTAGAACATTCTGTTTTATATTTTTGTCTCAGAAAAGTTTGATATTTTTTCCATGGCATACAAAGTTCCTAATGTCCTCCCCCCAAAGCATACATGCATCTAGCGAATTATATTTTTGTATCTTCTATTTTAGTAAAAGATGTAGAAATTTCTAAAATTGAATTCTCAACATTCAGGTCTTCTTTTCTTTTTTTCCTCACTTAGTCTATCACAATTCTTTGCAGAGGCTGACAGCCAGACCACCCACTTGCTTCCAAGAGTCTTTTTTTCTGGATAAGCAATTTTACACCCTGGAAACCAAAAAAAAATTCACTGAGGTCTGATGACATCATACTGAAAGTTTGCATTTGGAAGAGAGATAACAACCCTGGGGGCTCATCCCTGAGGGAAGAATGTGTCTGAATCACATTTTGCAAAACAATGTCCTAAAAGGGATAGCAATTTCCTATTTTAATTAAGGAGGTCACAATGTTTCAATTTATGCTCTAAATAAAATGCTCCTAATCAAGTGAAATTGAATAGAAATTAAGTATTTTGACTTTTCTTAAAAATAAAAATTAAGAGATTGGCTGGCAGAGATAAAGACATTTTCCATAGTTGATTCAGATTTTTCAGGAAGTTCATTTTAAAATAGAAATTCGTGCTCAGAGCAGATTAGTTACTGATGTTACTTTAAGCATGTTGTAAAACTCCCTTTATATCAGTGGTAACAATTTAGCCTATGATAAGCTTCTTTAAAATCTCTATCTAATGTCAATCAGCCAGGAGGATAAACTTTTCTATAGATTTCCTTTTCTATAACGTTTTATTAACCTGAAGAGACACATGGAACAGTCTGCTAATGGTTGGATTCACAAAAACAAACCAAGTTTAATTATTCAAAAAAATACTTGCTATTTATTTAGTAATCTTATATGTAAGACTACCAACCTGACCCTGCAGAATGAGGCTGAGGTATTCAGCTCCCCAACTCTTTGGCTGCCACGTGAGGTGCCAAACTTCCTTTTTAAGAATACTAATGGATCCCATTTCCATTGTGGACAACACGTGGAAATTTAGTGTATTTAGCCCTGAATCTGGCAAGAAACTGCTGGACTGCACTGCACTGCTGCTGGAGCTGTGTCTGTTAGCACAGTCCCATGCTAAATTCTGGACCAGCAGTCTCCCACATGGAAACAGGCACTAAGGAAATGGTCATCCTCTGACTTCACCTCTTCCTGCAGCAATCAGATGGATTGTCACCAAGAATTGCCTCATGGCCTTGCTCTCTAGAGAACCTCATGTGCCAATAATTTGATGAATTGAGAGGTCTGTATGGGTGGCAATTATCCTGCAAATTTTCTTAAACTGGAAGCCACCAGAAGCAGAACCCAGACCTGCCGCCATTAGTTGCAATTGCCTCTAATGTTTTTTACCAACAAAATATTAAACATGTAACAGCTAGATTCTACATGACTTTAACAAGTTAAAAAAAACAAAAACAAACATTTGTCTTTCTAAAATGGTTTCAGTAGGTCTAATAAGCCTATTTTTATTAATAAAGGAAGTGAAATTTGGCCCTGTTATTCATTAGCTAGAAATCTTTTCAAGCCCACTTATTTTCTTCTCGTTACTTCTTTACCGTTTAATCCTTTTCCTCAGTTCGGAGTCAGTGCCAGCAGCTAGCAAGTTCCTGTTGTTGTGTTATTGCGTGTTCCTGTACACAAGAGTAGATGTGAATATGTGTTTACTGGCTAAAGTGGCAGATTTGTGTTGCAAATGCAGCCTTATTATTCAAATGAAAAGAGCACTTCTCTGCTTAAACTAGCTCAAATATTCACAGCATAAGAAATTTTGTAAGCCGCCTATAATGTGTGTATACTGTATATACTTCACTTGGGAAGATTTTCCCTGTGTAATCCCTGCAATTAGTAAGGGCTCTGCTGTTTTTAAAACATGAAAGTAAGGAATAAAGGAAAGAATTAAAACCATAGTCAATTTAGATCTCAAGACAGAAGAAAAGGTTGCTTTTATTTACTATTGCATTTTTAATTCATACTGTAAGGATGGTAAGTGAAATTTTGCCTTGTACAAAATTTTGCCTTGTGCAAAATTCATTTTAAATGTATTCAATTTAACCCAAGATCTAGACATTGGATTGCCTTTCAGTCTGCTGCTGCAGTGAAAATACAAATACTACAGGTATCTAAACCTGACAGAAGAAATATAGCCTATGATTCTATGTATTAAAATTAACTGTTATTTGAAACACTTAAGACTTTAACTTGGCAAGTAAACTGGCCCCTCCTCCTTATCAAATTATCATTTTAAATATATGCACTGAGAAACTACTTTTTTTTAGGATTTTCATTCAACCTTTACTATCAACAGCACTTTAAGTTACTAGCAGTACTATTGATTCTTGGTCCTTTCCTTTATTAGTTTTATTTATAAGATCATTATTTCATAATCACACACGTGAGAGTGTGAAGATATTTTTTCCTGTCAACATCTGGGTAACTAAGCAGGGAAATGAGGAAGCAGCAGAAATGATATTTTTAGAACAAAAATCACAGAATAAAAGCTGTGGTTGCAAAATCTTGTTTGATTTTCTAGTTAAAATTTCATGCATATTTGCAAAGAAGAATTTACAATTTCAGAAATAAGGTATGTTTCCAATGCTCTCAAATTGACTTTTTTTAAAAATTAAATTTCCATAATTTGACTAACTAAAAACCCCCAAAATATGCCCATCCTAATTTAGAATGAGATGTCTAATAACACCTCTTTATTCTCTGTTTTGCATGTTAAGTTTGAGGCAGATAGACGTGCCTTTATCATCACCATTAACTCATTTGGCACCGAGCTGAGTAAAGATGACCGAGAGAAGCTGTATCCAACCTGTGGAAAACTTTATCCAGAAGGCTTACACCTGTTGGCCAATGCAGATGACTACGAGCAAGTGAAGTGTGTTGCAGAATACTATGCAGTACGTAAACTAATTTATTAAAACAAAAAAAAAGCCAAAATACAAATACTTCATTAACATCTCCTGACATCAGCAAAATTTTGAAGAGTATGCACATAAGTTAAAAGAGTTTTCAAGAGAGGAAAATAATCAGCAGAGGTACTAGAGTTCCCATAAAATGTGTATGGAATCAAAGACTTCTGATATGAAGAGATAAGATTAAGATAAGACTATTACATTAGTGCAGTGCAAAGTTCCTCTTATAAGGACATTTAAGAAAGACCAAATCACATCCTAGTAAATAAAATTCTTCCTACTCCATTAACTCTCCCCAAATTGAGTTTCACTTCATTGCTGCTGCCTCCAAGATTTTGGAAAAGAGCCATACAGCATGTTAAACTGAGCTGACCAGACAATTCATGTCACAGATTAGTCAAACCTGATTTATTGCCAGTATACCATAAAAATTCCTCTCAGAAAAGTTGTCTCTAAATCACTAAACGATTCAAAGAAGTAGATGAAAATGTTAATATTGATGCAAATAGTGATGTTATTAAGAATTAGCTAATCTGCAACACTTGTTTTATGAATTAACTGTTGTACTCTGTCTAACTATAAGATTTATGCTACCTCCAAGTAGGTACCCAAAAAATGTCTGGTTTATTGCTTTTCCCACAAAAAAACCCCCACAAAGGTGGAGCTGCGCGTCTGCTTCTATGCATAAGCAGAACAATTAATCATGAGTTATCGTGTCAGTGAGGTATGGAGCAAGACTATTCATGAGTTGTGGGTTATTTAGATGAATTTGGGACCATCGTAATAGACCTCTACTACACTTTAAGGGAAAAACAAACCAAACACACAGAGAAGGAAATTACACAGAAATATCTAAGAAATCAAGTCAAACGTTCCTGCACAGGATATTCCGGCATGACAAATCAGACTAATGGATTTGGATACAATATTAATGCAGGTAAAGCAAATCCAGCTGACTACTGGAAATAAAAGGAGCAGCCATGTGATGTTCAGAGTTCAGTGTTTTGGCTCCCTTTAGAGCTCTGGCTCTGATGGATACTATTTGTACAAGAAGTTCAGTGCTCTCTGTCCCAAGGAGTGAAAGGTCACATGTCATTCTACAATAAGTCTGTTTTAGTGCCTTCAGTAAATTACTTTAAATTGTTGGAAATTATGATAAGAAATACAAGAACAAATGTGATTTTTCTTTCTTTTGCTGATGATATGCTTTTAACTTTTGATTTATGTAGAAGTGTAATCTATACAGGAGGTCTTCTATACAGAAAGATTACTTAACGAAGATTAATTTATAAAGTAATGTGTCTGTGCTATACAGAATGCAAAAGTACCTTATTTTCATGGAGTGGTTGTCTGTGCTTTTAGGAATACAAGGCTGTGTTTGAAGGTGTAGGGAGTGGTACTGGAGAAAAGACACTGGAAGATGCATTTTTTGAACATGAGGTAAAAAACTTCTACCTTTAAAATACAAAAATGAATGTTACTCACATGAAATAATAATTAAAACAAGAATGAGGTACCAGGCTTTTGATTCTACTATACTGCTTTCTATTCAAGAACATGGATTTTCTATAGCTGTCAACATTTGGCTGAATTAAAATAGAGGGATTTACCTTTTAAAGTAAAATTAATCCTATAACATTCTTCTGAAGACTCTTTACAGAGCTATCAGTCCTGATAGCCTATCCAAAAGCCATCTCATAAACACCACTTAATGAAATTTCTTTTGAGTAATCTACTAGAGAAGATATTTCACCACTGTCTCTTATTTCCTGTAATATTGCTGTAGTCTATTACCAAAATTAATCCACAGATGACATTTCAATTACATTGTTCCTCAAGAGATTGCTAAATATAATCATGGTTGCAAAGCTGCAAGGAATCTTGAACATAAAAACTACCATAAAAATCCCATTCACCTTCCTTGTTTCATCTTTTCTACAGGTAAAGCTGAATGTGCTTGCATTCAACAACCAGTTTCATTTTGGAGTATTTTATGCCTATGTGAAGTTAAAGGAACAAGAATGCAGGAATATTGTATGGATTGCTGAATGCATTTCTCAGAGACACAGAACAAAAATTAACAACTACATTCCAATTTTCTAAATCTGAGAATTTATAATGCTTGAAAAGATGCATCATTTCATAGAAAAGAAGAAAAATCTTATTTCAAAAATTAACTCTTATCAGATGTTTTAAATTGTATTAATGGGCCTCCTTACATACATCAGTGTAGAAAAAAAAGTAATGCAATTAGAGATATGAGTACTTCATAAGGAAATACTAATAGATTTATTCACAAATTTGTTGGTGTATTTGTTCCCCACTGTGCCTATTTTAATTTAATTGATCAATAAAAACCTCCTGCAAGGTCTTACATAAATATTCTTTCTCAATCAAGATTTGTATCAATGACATTTGAAAAGCTCTTTATAGGCTTTTTTTTTTTTAATTAATGTTTTTCTCAAAGGGCCAATTAAACCACTACTTCTATCTCACAGGGTCTTTCTCATGGCCTACAGATTTTATGAAGGACTTAATACAAAATAAAAGAGAAATTCTGAGACTGCCCTTAATAAATCTGGAAGGGAGCTTCCTGAACTTAACTGTGACTCCTCTCTGCAAGTGAATGTAAACAAGTAACTACAATGTCACAAAAATATTTTTGTTTCTTCCTTTATGGTCAGATGAGGAGTGCCCTAAGTGTCCATGGGAGTCTGATCTAGTCCAATAAAAATAATAAAAATAAAAATAAAATATCCCCTCCCAGCACACCAAAGAATTGTCCTTATGTATGCACTAGGGAAGATTATGAAACATGAATGAAAATGCCAACCAAGTCTGTATCAGTTTTACATCAGACACAAACAACACCAGCTCTGAGCTATTTGAGGACCTGGCTAGGATCAGTAACTAAAAATAGAGGGAACAGTTGAAGCCAGATTGTAGCAGGACAAGATTAATTCTGCTGAAGAAAATGGGGGGATTTTGAAAGCTTTATCAACATTCTGCCTTCTTACTCTATTCAAAGAATTTGCCCTTTTATCTTTCAGCAGGTAATACCTTGATTTTCTGCATGACTTCTCAGTTTCAGGCTGCACAACAGCAAATCTCACCCTTCAGCTGACTGTTCCTCCAGTAAATATGATACAGAAATACAATCCATTTCCTGCTGAGTAGACAAAAAAAAAAAAAAAAAAAAAAAAAAAAAAAAAAAAAAAAAAAAAAAAAAAATCTGATGTCAACCCCTCAGAATTATGGAAAACATTCATGCATCCTGCTTTTAAAAACTGAGAGATAATATAGCTCTCTCTATAATATGTAAATGTGCACATGAATTAATACATAAAAAGTAATAAACTTTCTGGGTTTTTAATAAAACCACACTTCTTGAACTGCAAATAACACCAAAGGGCTGTATCCCAGAATATCCTATACTCATTTAATGCAGAATTGAGATGATTTTAATACTTTGCTTTATTGTGAATACCAGACAACCTTATATTATTACTTAATTTTTTTTTCATCATTTATTTTAGAAATAATTTAGTAGGAATTTAGAAAAAATGACTAAAAATTAATAAGTGTACAAGAGAAGAATACAAGTCTTATTTCTATATCAAGGCATATATCTTTTGTAGATCCAGAAATTCAGAAAAAAATAAAAAGAAACAAAAAAAAGAATGTATTTCTGAGCCTAATCTGTAATCAGTGCTTTCCTATACCACAAACTGCATCACAAACTATTTCACAAACTGCAATGGAGAAAGCAATAGAAAACATTGCCACAAATCTGTAGGTTTTTCTATATTTGAATTAAAATTACATGAAATTCTATATTTGCTTTTAAAAAATGTTGGGAGCAGAAGAATAACAAAGTCAACTGGTCTGGGACACAGAAACTTAATACAATTCAGCACAGTGCATGAATACTTTTTCTGTACTGATAAATAAGGCCTCCTTACTTGAACAAAACAAATGAGCTGACTTTCTGCCAAGAATTTTCTGAAGTGATTTGAAGGGGAAAGAATCTGCTCTCCACCCTAAATCATTCTGTGCCAGGGAAGATATGCAGCTGCTGTTGCTACAGTCTGGATACTGTTGGCTTGGAAAGAAGTGAGCAAGAATTGCGGCTTTCATGACTGTGTTGTCAGCAGAACTGGTCTTTAGACTATGGAAAGGACAGCATCAGTTTTGACTGACACTTTTATTGAAACAAATTTGTAGCTATTTGCCAAATGAGGACAGAATGTAATAGACCTCAATTATATTCAATTCAAGGACAAGCAAGCTAGGACTTTAAATTTTCACTCCTCAAAATCTATCTTTTTCTATAAATAATATGATTTACATTACTCCCTTGTTAGTACAATAGTCTTCATGCTGGTGTATATATAAATATAAATCTATGTATCTATAAATCTATAAATCTAGATATATAAAATAGAATCATAGAATTTGCTGAGCTGGAAGGAACCCAGAATAAAGGGGATATAAAGGCCATATATCATCTCTAACAAGATCTTATAGTGCAAGTTCAGATCACAGAATCACTATCAAGGGTATCATTAACTTCTTGACGGTAATATCAACCTATAACATAGCAGAACAGGAAGCAGCCATTTTTCATCTTCTCCGTTTCACCCCTCAACAAGAACTTGTGTTCACACTCTTTAATGGCTAAGCCTTTCCAGAGAAATTTGTTCAGCATGATTATGGTGACTATGCCCCTTGGGCTGCATCTTTAATGAGAGATGGAGAGCAGGACCAGGAATGAGTTCCTGGTGGGCCTTGAGAGCTGTGAATCTTTCTTTCCCATCTTGATGTGCTTGCCATCTACGCACAAACAGCTGGGCAGCAGGGAATTGTGGATGGACCGGGCTGTGGTGTTTGAAGCACTCCCCATGCCCAATCTCTCCTTTGTGCAGGAATTACTGCACTAGGTGCAGTAGTTTGTTAAGAACTGAAGATTCATAGGATGAATCATATCAGTATGTGGTCATAAGACCTTCTCTGGACTCACAGTCAGCTGACAGTAGTAGAATCTCTTCTTCTGGTTCTGTCAATTCCAGCATGACTTTCAGGAAACACCAAAACCAAAACAATCCAGAGACAGCTGGCCAGTGTTTGGATTTGCATCAGATTTATAAAGCTGTTACGATGAATATTACCATAATAGTTTAAACAAGAAATAAGACAAAATCCATTGATTTGTTGGACAGCTATATTGATTTACTGGGGAATGTGGAGAAAAATTGTAATATAAATCATGGGGAAAAAAAGTGACAAATGGCAATAATATCTACTAGGCAGTTAAAACAGTTTACATGACACAAAACAGAAAATCATTCAATATGTTGGAATGCCTCCCAAATGACAAAGAAAAAATAAAAAAATGTGATTCAAGAAATAAAAAGACAAAGCTCTCAAAGGAAAAAGTTTTTATGTTGATGACTCACTGTGAGAAATATTTGACTATTTGGAATCCATATTCCACACTTATTTTAAGCATTACTTAAGAAAAATGTATTCTCTGGTAGTTAATTGCATGTTCTAACCTGCTACTTATAATATGTAACAGCTAATCAGACTGACTGAAATGGAACAGGTAGAACTTTCAAGGTCCTTGATAAGATAATAGCTGTATTTTTTTTCCAATCCAGAAAAAGTCCACATTCTTATGTAATTAATATTATATTGAAAACGTATACACTCTTTTTTGTTTGTTCCTCATTGCTTTCTGAACCTTCTGCATTGGTATATAACGTGCGTGTACCCACCCACACACACACATATATGTGTGCATCAGCTACAGAATTTTCTACCATGTCACATACCTGCTGGAAACTGAGAGAGCGACCATTGGGTAAATCAATCTACAACAATTTAAAAATTTTTACTTTAAAACACCTTTTTTTACCAGTGAAAAAGTGAAAAACATCTAAAATATTTGGAAGATTTGTAATAAATGCATTGAAGCCAAATAAAGCAAACTCTTTGCATTTTCATCTAATCTGATTTAAACCATTTTCTCCATACCACACAGCACAAAAGGCAAATGAGAGCACTCAAATAATTACAAGCCCACCAGACCTATGAATTTAGGGTCATAAAAATTCTTCATGTCCACAACAATGCTTCAGCCAAGTTCAATCAAATCCCATAACAGTGTTGCTTACAACCCCTGACTATTAGCCCAAAAACCCAAACAAGCTTGAGAATGGCAGAATCTGGGGACAAAAGCTGTCCCTTATCTGGACAAACGAAGAAACAAATAAAAGGAGGTCACACATTCTCTGTCCTCAGTAGGGAAATTAAAAAATTCAAAAAGGTGAAATCATGCTTTTAAAAATCTTCCCCCTCAGCCAAACCTTTGACAGAAATGGATTCATGATGTGTGTGTGTATATATATATATATGCACATATATAATATATATATTTTACCAAAAGACAGGATGGAACCATTATAACTATTACAAAACCAAAACTAGAGTGTTTTGTCCATTATATGTTACATGAAGAGGGAGTACTAACACAGTTGGAAATGTGCAGAAGCTAAAGAAACCAAAATAAAACAGATGAAACTTATTTATAGCAAATATTAGGACTTTCATGGATGTACGAGAACCACAAATTCCAAATTAGTCTAAACAATATGTTGTAAAACATATAAAAATATATATATAAATTGTTCTATGCCTCAAAAAAAACCCCAAAGGACTTAACAAAAGCATATAACTACATACAGCAAAAGCTACTGTAGGTAATAGTCCTGTGGGAATAAATGACAATGCTCCAACTGAATTCAGTGGGAGCAGGGTTAGAGCCTCCGGGGGAGTAAATGGCTGTGTTTGTCCTAGCTGCATTCACAAGGTTTATGTGAAAAACCTGAATCTGTCCTTCAAACTGCTCAGTGTGGCAGTGTGCTGCCCAGTGTCCTGCAGCAGCCAGGATGCTGCAACAAACATTGTGCCAGGTAGTAACCAGCATGGTCACTGTGCCCAGCATAGATCATAGCAGACTGAGCAGCTGACTGAAAAGACAACATTTTCTTAGAACCCTTGGATGAATTCATGTTGATGACTCCTCTTTGGCAGGAGATGATTGCTGAGAAGTTTTGCAAACATTATTATAACCACTTGCCTCTCTGGTGTCCATGCTCTACAATAGAGAGCTTCTGAGTGGGTACACTTCAGTTCAGATCCAGAGGTTTGATCATCTGACTAATTAAACAGAGTTTTTAAATTTAATATATGGGATCCAGCTCATTTTGCTCAAATAAACATGCAGAACCAAATGGGGAAAGCCACTGAAAGCAGGGAAAGCCACTGCTTTTAAAGTGCTACTAAAAGTGACTGCCTAAAATATTGTCATGACTTCCATATCAAAGTCTTATTTCTGTCATTCCAAAGCAAAGAGTCTGTCCTTTAAAGGTATGAGGTTTAATATTTTTCTCTTAAAACCAGCAGTAACGATTTGCAACCTCCACCATGGCAGCAAGGCTGTCACTCTGAATGTCATCACAGCACTGTAACTTTTTTCTTTTACGGTTTTTAGATCAGTCCTTGCTATTGAATCATGACAAATGATATAGTTTGTAATTTCATCTCTCAGGATTTTACCCTCACCAAAGCACAAGCCAAGTCTTGCATTAAAACAAACCCGTGCCAAAAGTATTAACTCACAAATCAAAATGCAAGCCTTTCCAATCAGTCCTACTCGTTCTAATCCCATGTGCCCTACATGCTATTTTATCTAAGTATCTTGCAAATCAAGTGTTTCATTGCACAAGGCTTCGAGAAGTATGGGCCAGACCTTGAACAAACATTCCATCTAGATGGCCAGTCTTATTCTTGAAGTGGGCAGTGCATTATTTCTTGGAATTAACTTTAAAAAAAAAAAAAAAAAAAGTTACTAAAGCAGACCATAGCCATTTATTAAAAAAACCTCCACAGTTCACACACTGTGAACTCTGCAGCCCTGAATTCTCTTGTAGATTCGACACCTGGCAGGAAAAATAGGAGAGGGACAGGAAATCAAGAAACTAGAAAGTTCTTTCTTATCCTTATTTTTTAGGATGCAAGTTGCTGTATTTCATGTCCACTGAACTACTTTATGGATGGCATATGCATTTTTAGAGGTAGGATATTTATATGTCTGATGACTTCTTAAGGACTGCATACAGGATTAATCTCAGAAGCTCCTTTAGAACTCCCTAGGACTTTCAACTCCAAAAGAAAATCAATGCTATGAGAAATTCTATATTGTTCCTAAACATCACCCAAAGAATGGAATCAGAGATTATTTGTTCCTACAGGGGACTTACACAGTACACATCTCCTAGCAATCTAAATTTCTATGGCAGTGCAGAGAGTGAATTGCCATTTTATGAAGAATAACAGACTATTTTTTTAATGGCAGCTCAGAACCATGCAGCTACCTCATTTTTCAGTGTGAAATACACAGATCTGGTTTAATATCCCAAAGTATTTCTGAGCAAAATGTCTAATGCTGAAGAGTTTACTGCCATTAGTTGTAACTATGGCTGTACACTCTGGAAAGGGTGGGAACAGGAGTTTAAAATAGTGACAACAACCACAAAGGTACAGGATCAATATATGTACAATCTTAATCAGCATTACCTTAATCATGGTTAGATTAGCTTTAGCTGGCTGCTCCTTTTGTTCAAAAGTTGAGATTGATAATATGGGGAATGAACCATCTGAACAGAATGATAATGCACGAAGTTGACCCAGATATCTGCCACCTTTCAGGTTTAAACTATTGCAAGATTTTTTCTTCTACTTAGCTTTGAGCTCTTAGAGAATAAAAGCTATAATCCCGTTCCTCATAAACAATGGGCCTCTCAAATGTGGCAGACAAAACTTATTTACCAAACAACACTCACTTGTATTCAAAAGAAGTGATAGCAATTGGAATGTAGACACTTTCAAATATGTTCTACTCTTCTGTTTCACTTACAAAATAGTTGAGATAAGAAAGTCTGTAGGCATGTTTTATTTTGTATCACAATGCCTACAGGTCATAATCAAAATATTGAATCCCTTCACCCACTGTCAGAACACACAAACTAAGAGCTAAAAACTGTCAAGTACACTTCACAGGGTGCCAATACATTAATAGGTACTGTCTGGACAGCTTAAGCAGATCAAAATGTATTCTGCACTCAGCTGAGCAAAGAGATATATCACTGATCAACAGCAGAGCACAGCTCCGAGCACAGCTACTGTACTTCTCAGGAGCATAAGTGGGCTATCCAATTCTGGAACAGAAGGCTGCTCCTAGGTGTAGGTGCCAACAACTACATTAACTTATCAATTAAATCCCTCAGCAGGGAGATCTTGGGATTGGCCTATGCTGCCAGAAGCACTTATTTATCTATAGCCAACAGCGAAAGAGCTGAAATAGTTTTGGCAGTCTGATGAACAACCCAAGCTCAATGAAATGTCCTAACCAGCATAACTTAGAGGCATGAACTTGCAAGCTTGAGACATTGGAAAACAGATGAAAGTGAGCCCTGAAACCAACTCAGTTTAGGTCTCCAGACTTTTTGCAAATGTACACAGTGACCCTGCATGACAGGAAACAACTTGAAGTTGCACCAGTTCCTGCTTTTAAGTGAGTTTAAGCAACTTATTCACTAATTTGTTCTGACTGCGATAGGCAAAAGACAGGCAGAAATCCTGCAAGCCAATTGGAAAATTTTAAAGTGAAAATGACAGGTGAGTTTGGATATTTTGAAGAGTCAGAGGCAGAACAAGGCTTGTTTGGAGCAATTTTAGATTCAGATGCTGCAAACATGACAGAGCTATGTTTTCAGTGCCAAAGTCCTAATTGGTTTAAGCCCTATAAACAAAACAGAGTGGAAAAATATTAACACGTTAGTGCTGATGGATCAAAGAACAGACAGATTTCCCAAGGCCACTTTGGAAAGAGACAAGAACTGAATGCACATTTCTCAAGTCTTAGCTCAGCATTTCCATCATAAGGTTCTTTTAGTCCAATCCCCCACTGAGAGTAGGTCAAATTATCATCAAAGATAACTAGCCTGAACAGACTCTGTTTTCTCTTTTGTTGTGCTCAACTACCTAAACAAGCTGTGCCTCTCCTTGTAGATCACATTTTCTAGATATCTGATAAAATCTGTTTGTTTGCTCTGGACTCTTTCCAATTAGTACACATCTTCTGAAGTGCACCAATTAAGATCAGTTTTGGGCACAGCACCAGGCACATTAATGAGAATGATGATTATTAAAAATTCTCTCAAAACATTTCAGTTTGTGCACTTACAATGTACACAAATAAGCAGAAGGAAAAATAAATAAAATCTTTTGGAACATTAATTCTCCCTGAAGAGTTCTATCACCTACTCAAGGATGCTGGTAAACAAGGTCAGATCATTACTCAGACAGTATTTGAAGTTACAGAAAGAGCAAATAACTGACATATTTTGGCACAGACCCACAGCAACCAGAATGGGGACAACGATCCAATTCCACTGAAAGAAAAAGCTACACAGTTTGTATCTACAGAATTAGAAATTCAGAAATATATAGACTGATACTGAAACCTGTCATAAACCTGAAAAATTAAAATTATTTAATCTAATGGTATTGTGACACCAGTTCTAAAATGTCTAACTTTATAGCACTATTGCTTGAAGACAATACTGTATTTATCTCAAGTAAAGTATTTGAGTAATTTGAGTTAAAAAAAAGAAGCTGTTTTTCAGGGGGAATCTGCTACCATATACAAGGGCAATGCTAGCTGCAATAGAATGATTTTTACAAGATAAGGAGTAGTGCAGACCGAGTCATATTTTGTCCAAATGTGTTTGGGTGCAGTTTGTCCTTGGCTAAGAAAAATGTTCCTCACACTCAGACCAATGACTGACTATCTCTAAAACAGTAGTTTATGAATCCTAATGTAACTAATACCAAAATTTAGGAAAAATAATCTATCAGTTCCCTGTTAATAGGATCCACCAACTTAATACAAATTTTGACAGTTTGAAATGGTCACATATACATATTTACGTTCTTGGTGCAGGATACAGTTGCACTCTTGCCTGACACAGTCAGGCATGGTCTTCTATTTTTAAGACAAAAAATACTCAACAGTGAAGAGATTGTATCTCAGAAACAAGGCAAGACATCAATAAAGTCATTGCTAAACTGGAAAATACCTTATTCTGTGGCAAATACAATTTTCTGTCAAGATGAAACTTAGGTTGTGAAGCAAAAGCCAAAAGAGTATTTGTCTTCTTAAAGCAATAGCAAAGACTGTTTACCTCCTCCCTACATAAGATATTCAGATATTCCATGATCTACACAAAGATGAGTTTTCATTATCAATAAGAACAAATACAGTGGGGTTGTTTTTTGTCACACTAATACAATAATGTGTTCCCACTTTCTTTCAGCCTGCAAGCCACATGAAGTTAATTTATGACTTGTTTCCAAGCTGTAAGTGGAAAAGCAATGGAAAATTAAATTTATCATAATTTGTGCCCCTTCTGTCTCAAAGAGAGCACTGGGTAAAAGTAAACTTAAAAATGTATGCAACTCATGGAAGGTATAATACTTGATGTATTTGAACTTTATTACTCTTTCTGGCTTTTGAAAGCCTTGTTGGCTTTTGAAAGCTAGATGCTCAGGAATTATACTACCTTGTCAGAGACAACCACATTAGCGAGAAAAAGCACTCTGGCAAAAGCACAGAAAGAAAAGAAATGAAATAAACTATTTTTTGTTAAAAGTGTAATTAAAACCAACCCTAGACACTATTGCTGCACATCTTGGTAATTACTTATAGAAGCCTTCATAAAATTGTCAATATTTCATTCCATCAAGTGGATTATATACATCAGAGAAACTGCAACCAGTCAGTTTACTGGCCAGATTTAAGTCAGTTCTTTTCCTCAATATGTGAAGGACTGAACTCAGTGGAANATCCATATATATATATATATATATATATGTATATATGAAATTTATGCTAGACCGGTATGTTCAAGCTTTGCTTTTTGAAAGAAAGCATTTGAAAATGCCTTCTCATTCCCGTTAGAGTGTAGTTCAGATTGACTGAAAATGCAATTACAAGTTCTTAGCTGTTGTCCAAGTCTTGTGTTTGCTGTTTGGCCACTGTCAGTGCAGCAGGCGCAGCTGCTGAATAATAAAAGCAATACCCTGGAAACAGCAAAGGCTAAGTATGTGGATCGCTCTTATGCATAACATTTTAGGAAAAAATCCAACTCAGTTGCTACCCAGAGGGTAATGTAATGGAACAAGGATAGATTTCCATATCTTTGCAGAAAGCCCAAACAGTTGTTTGGTATAAGTGAACGATTTCAGAATAATTTCTGAATTATTATCTGCCTCAAAAGGAATATTATTTATGCAGAAATACATACACTTTCTTCTGCTTCTTTTACCATTTCTATTTCAAATATTGTCTGAACTCAAACCTTCAGGAGTGTAGGAAATCACTCAGATTCAAGGTGACTTACCATTAAAAAAATTACTTACCCAAAATCATTTGAGTTCTCAGTTTGTTATTACATTAATACTTTATCCCTCCCATCTCATTGAGTTCCACTTTTGTTAGCTTTTGTNTAAAAATGTATGCAACTCATGGAAGGTATAATACTTGATGTATTTGAACTTTATTACTCTTTCTGGCTTTTGAAAGCCTTGTTGGCTTTTGAAAGCTAGATGCTCAGGAATTATACTACCTTGTCAGAGACAACCACATTAGCGAGAAAAAGCACTCTGGCAAAAGCACAGAAAGAAAAGAAATGGAATAAACTATTTTTTGTTAAAAGTGTAATTAAAACCAACCCTAGACACTATTGCTGCACATCTTGGTAATTACTTATAGAAGCCTTCATAAAATTGTCAATATTTCATTCCATCAAGTGGATTATATACATCAGAGAAACTGCAACCAGTCAGTTTACTGGCCAGATTTAAGTCAGTTCTTTTCCTCAATATGTGAAGGACTGAACTCAGTGGAAAAACTCCCTACACACTGCCTTTCCCTGATCCCCTTTACACTTGTACTACAATCTCCTAACAGTGATTTTCAGAAGTTGGTGGTTTGTTTTGGTTTGTTTTGCTTTGCTTTGTTTTGTTTTTAATTATGAGAGAAAAACAACAACAGCAATTTTATAATTTTATATGGCAGATTTTGCATTAAACCACACAGAAAAACAATGTATTAAGTAGACATTTCAGGCCAGCAGCACAGCAAAACAGCCCTTTCACAATCAAAATACTGACAATGCTAAAGGCCAGAAGAGATTTTAATAAATGACCATCATGGGACAAAGAGTCAATTCCACTATCTAATTATGAAAAAATTAAGCTCCTTCACAAAGATCATTTGACTTGAGTCTTCTGATTGAAGCCTGTCCAGCTTTGTCAGTTATGTTTGTTGCAATTAAAAAAAAAAACCACACCAAAAAAAAACAACGAAAAAACCACATTGGCTGCAACCCAGTTTTGTTACCAATTGTTTGTTTGCA
>VXBB01015708.1:264189-274292 GCA_013399915.1 Illadopsis cleaveri | reverse complement strand
TGTCCAAGTCTTGTGTTTGCTGTTTGGCCACTGTCAGTGCAGCAGGCGCAGCTGCTGAATAATAAAAGCAATACCTTGGAAACAGCAAAGGCTAAGTATGTGGATCGCTCTTATGCATAACATTTTAGGAAAAAATCCAACTCAGTTGCTACCCAGAGGGTAATGTAATGGAACAAGGATAGATTTCCATATCTTTGCAGAAAGCCCAAACAGTTGTTTGGTATAAGTGAACGATTTCAGAATAATTTCTGAATTATTATCTGCCTCAAAAGGAATATTATTTATGCAGAAATACATACACTTTCTTCTGCTTCTTTTACCATTTCTATTTCAAATATTGTCTGAACTCAAACCTTCAGGAGTGTAGGAAATCACTCAGATTCAAGGTGACTTACCATTAAAAAAATTACTTACCCAAAATCATTTGAGTTCTCAGTTTGTTATTACATTAATACTTTATCCCTCCCATCTCATTGAGTTCCACTTTTGTTAGCTTTTGTTAACTAACTTTCTTTGCATTTTCTTTCATAAAATAAATAAGAAAATGAACTTGTACACCAAGAAAAATCAACAAAATTGGTCTGTGACACTCCTCAATATGGCAAGACTAGTATGCTCCTTAACAAAGTCAGTGTGCTACATCTTGGGAAACAGGGGAGAAAAAAAACAACTTATATTTGAGAAAGGAAAGTTAACTCTCTCCTCCTAAATGTAGTTTTAAATTTAATTCATAATAAAATCTTTATCATTAGGGAACTTGCTAACTAAATGTAGTTTTAAATTTAATTCATAATAAAATCTTTATCATTAGGGAACTTGCTAATTCACATTTTCATATTATTATAAATATTTACAGCAAGTTAAAATGTTTTAACACTTTCAAATAAACTGCTATTTTACCTAAAGTAAGTATCCAGAAACTTCACTGGATATTGCTGGAAACCCATTTTTTAATATTGTGCTGACTTAAATAGAATAATCAACTGTGTGAAAAGAACATCAGTCAATATACACTTCTTTCCTAGTAACTTCTTTTGGAAACAGGGATGAAAATGAGTCATGTTTTTAGGGTTAGAAAGGTTTTATTTTTTGTAGGTAAAACTGTTTTTAAATTTAACAAATTCCATGCAAATACTACTCCATCTAGTTAATAATTTCTTCCTGAATACCAAAGCAGTATTTTCTATAAATTCTAGAATGGAAAAATAACACACCTGAAAAAGAACAATGCTGATGTATATTTCATTTTTGTATGCTACATATTGTTTCTCCCTCAGGAATAGCTAGAATTGTCAGCAGGAATATTAATGACAATGATAAATATAATGGTTATAATAATATCAATTTATATAATACATTAATATTCTGATTTCTGTCATTCAAAAATTCCATCCTCCATCACCTTTCTCCTTTCAACCCTGCTTACATTTTTCTCTCACCTACAATCCACTGAAAGTAAAAAACTGATACATAGCACTATTTTCTGAAAATAGGAACCATCTTGGAGGCCATATTCATAAAGGAGATGTTTTGTGCACAGTCAGTTCTGTAATTCACTCAGTACTTGGTAGAAAGCCAAAAGAGAGTCCTACAGTTCACACAGAGAGATGTGCAAGATAGGACTCACCCTTTAAAAACACAACTGATTTATTTGGGCATACCTCCCACATACATCTTTCACATACCCACACACATCTTCCAAATACCCACACATATCTTGCATATACCTTTACCTGTAGGAATTTCTGCATGAGGAGATTCAGAACTAAGCCTCTCCAAGATCTTACATCAGACAGAGAAATAACTATGGAAGACCTTGTGTTTTCTAAACTAAAATTCACGGGCTTTTACTCATGGCAGAAGCTCATTTCCCTCTGCTATACCTCAAATAGCTGAGCAGGAAAAACAGACTTTGTTGCATTACTTGTGCTATTGCCAATATTTTAGTGACCATGTCACAAAGAAGCCCATCAAAGCAACAAATGTCATCTAATTGAAGGCAGAAGACAAAAAAGAGCACAAAAGCAGCTCTACTTCAAACATGTCATTTGTCACTCCATCTATTTATGCTAACAATTTTACATGTTAAGCTGAATGTGCAGGATGTAGAAGAAAAATGCAACGTATTTTAAAGGCTTTTAAAGAGCAGCAGTACACTGATTTCTACAGTAAACATTGAAATGTTCTGTAGTAATATTTAATTGGTTAAAATTCTCCTGTATGTCATAAGAAAAATGAAGTTTTAAAAACAACCATTTAAAAATAATATTACTCCCATCTATGCCTAAAAGATTGTAAATAGCAAATTACATTTACATAAGTATAAATTTTTATATCTCATTTTAAAACACACAACATGTACAAATTGCTAGGGAAATTTTAATAACAATATAGGGACAATGCGTCATAGGTGTATTAAAAGAGAATAATAGGGAAATCACAAGTGGCAAAGTTAAACATTTCCCATTACCAGTTTAAACAGTCATGTAAGGAATGGTTTACCAAGATTGACATGTTCTACCAAGGAGTTGCATTGTCCTAAAATTGAAATGCGTTTAACTGCATTAAACATTGGGATTTACTCATAAAGAAACAAACAGTACTGTACTGTAAATACTTGGCAAAAAAAAGGACTTTCCCAAGCTGTTGAAACACATACATGAATTTGTAAGTCTATTTTATTACTAGTATGCATACAATACTGTGGTTTAATTCTTATGTCCAGTTGAGAAAAAGAAGAGAGGATTTTCAGAGATGGAAAAAGTTCTAGGGCTTGAGGAAAAGAAGAGGGGATTCTCAGAAAGAAAACAAGTACTAAGGCTTGAGAAACAAAAAAGGTCTGCAGGTAAGAATCCAAGAAAGATCAGAGAGGCATGTCAGGAGAAAGCTGAGGTTCAAGATCTTTGCTTTTTCTTAGAATAAAAGAAAGTCATGGCAAGAGTTCTGCACAGAAATTCAATAAGCACATAGTCTATATTAAAGGAAGAGCTCTCAGCTCTTAAATAATCATGAACACTATATGAATCACGGCAATGTTAGAAGAAAGAATATATGGCTGTGTCTCAGAAAATATGAATTGGAAAATTTCAATTTCTTAGTTTTTCTGATTAATGCTCAGAGAACGTTTAACAAAAGACAAAAACAATTTGCAGCTCAAACTGATGTCTGACTCTGGTTCACTTAGGCCATGCTCTGACAAAGGACAAACACAAATTACATTTACTTGATAGTTTTCAGTTATGCAAACTAAATAGGGCAATAAAGGAAAAAGGACATAGGGTTTCTTACAACAACCAAAACCTTGATTCTCTGACTGTGATATCTAGACCACTACATTTTTCAACCTTTTCAACTGAAGGGGCACTTAACCTCTGGAAGCAAAACAAATTCAAAAGCCACCTTGTGCTTACTGTGCCAAAGTACTCACAATGGCTTTCTTTTAGAGACAAGTGAAAATAAAGGGAAAGAAATTAATTTAATTTTCATTCTCCTCTTCCCTTCTGCTTATACATATGAGAGAATATGGCTGTGCAGGAATGTCTGGTTTTGACTTGCTTTTTGAGCTCCCTTTTGATTTTTATTGACCATCAATTACCCACAGACTATGGCATAGCATTGCTTTAGGTAGTGCTGCAATTAAATCACATCACTCAGTGAGCACTGAAACTAATGAAGCTTGGTCCCTTAAAGATTTGTTTTTCATGGTTGATTGACTTTGGTGCCTAAGAATGCAAACTCCAACTGAAGCCTTCTCTTATGATAGGCATTTATAAGGGCAGGCTGGTTTATTGTTTACTCTTTCCCTGCTCCCCATTCTCCAGTGGCTAATAGTGCACAATTTAATGATGTAGCTTTTCCTTTGTCTGCAGGCCTTCCAGGGAACATTTACGGAAGCTTTCTATAATACTCTGCCATCTATTTTCTCATGGAAAAAGACTTTATCAGATTTACTAGACATGTTTGAATTTGGCCTGTGAACTCAAAAGAGTTATTATGGAGATTTAAGTGTAATTGCACAGACTTGGTAAACATGCATCTTCCTTCCATGGGAATTGATGATAAAATAACTTGCCATACTCTGGTTTTTTTTTCCAAAACACATTGAAAATTTATTGGTGAGAAAAAATACAAAATATTGCCACTGGAATATGAACAGAATAAACCAAACAATTTGCCTTCCCTTATTTAAATGCCCTCCCCACACTTCACACCTTCTAAACAACCCTATTCCCTTCCATTCTCCACCCCAAGGTGAGTTGCTGTGCTCCCGCACTCTTTGACTTACCACTTCCACTGGGACTGGAGTCCCTTATCCTCCACTACCTGTCTCTACACTCATCTCAGGCACCTAAGCCACATTCAGCTTACTCAACATTTGTGCTCAACCTCAGCCCTCCTTCCAAGCCAGGAGAGCAGGCATAGTTCTAAAAAGTAACCCAGTACACAATGAGAGATTTCCAACTGGCTCAACATTTATCGGCTACAATTTCAAGACAGAAGTGAATTTACATTAATTTATTTCATGCTCTTGTCAGTGGGAACACAGTACTTGATTAAAAGATAATTATATTTTAGCTGTCTTTCAAATACATTACAATATGTTGACATAAAATCTAAGGTTTCTGATTTTAGAGAAGACCATTCAGAACCAACTTAAAGGCAATTACAACACAATCTCATTACAATATAAAATGAGATGTATTGGTTTGTAAACTCCCTTCTCCTCTCCTCCCAAATAAGTCTAACACTCTGTGCTGCTAAGAGATAGTACAGAAACAAAAAACCTTTGACAAGCTGTTTTCATAGTTTTTTTAGGATTTGGCACACAAACCTCTAGACTTACAAGAAAAAAAAACCAATAAATTGATTGCTGATTCACTAATGTCTCAATGATGACTAACAGACCTGAAAAGCTGACAATATCAAGGTATTGAAATAACTGTATTCATGAATACGTTTTGGAAGATACTTGTACACAATCAAAATACATTTTTTGGAACTGTAGATGAAAATCAATGAGTTTTAATCCTTCAATAATTAATTAATTTCTTAAAAATTTTAAACTTTTAAATTAACAATTTTTGGTCATGGAAAAAGGTGTAGGAAGAATCTCCTTGGAATTCCAAAATTATAGACAAAGAAACTAATATTGTCTAAATCCAGAGGCAAGCAATTTTATTGATTTATACTAACTGGAGTAAAGTCCTTGCAATTTTTCATTTTAATTACTCCACAATACTGCTTTAAAAACCTACTCCTTTTAATGCAATCAGACACCAAATTTTTGTGAGGAATCAAATTAGGTGTAACCAAGGTGATTTCTGTTATGTGTTATTTACACTACTACATATACAAAACCTTACATTACAAACTCAAACATGATTGTGCCAAATATTGCATACATAATAGCAGAATCCATATCTCACACCTTAAATGAGAAGCAATATATGCATACCTCTGACAGATGGCAGCAAATAAACAAATAGGAGTAAATAATTGGATGGTGCAGTACCCAAGTTTCTTAACCATTGTGAAACTGGAGACTTTTAATTATAAACAGTAAATACTGACTAAAGTAGGATTGTACTCTAAGTGTAACATCAAAAAACCCACATAACATAGGGACAAACCCTTATCCCTTACTTACCATATAAATAAGATATTTTGTAAGGAAAATATATGTTTAAGGTATAATTTTGCAAACACAAGTATGCATATAAGTCCAACATATACATAACTACACTCATTCTGCTTTCAGAACATAACAACCATGGAATCTGAGAGAGTAATATGAGAAGACTGACCAAATGCCAAAAGTGCAGACATTCAGTTGTTATAGAGAGTGTTTATTGTCCTGGAACAGGAGCCAATATTGTGCACTGAAAAACCATTGATTAAAATGTCTGAACTCTGTTGGGAAGCAGGACAAGAAACGAAAACCTCCCAGCTGTTCTAGCTCATGTCCCCTAGCTGCTGAGTTGTCTCTGCTGCACTACTTCAGTTGTGCGTCTGCAAAGCTCCATAGAGCTGGCACAGGAAGGATAATCCTGGTCCCAAATCAGACAGCACTAATTGCTCACAGCCTGACTTGGAAAGAGAGATTGGTTTGAGTTTAGGAGGGCACAGAACACAGGTTGTTTTGGGTTCTGAGTTCTCTAACCATGGCACTGCAATGCCTGGTGATCACTGCTACCATGTTTCTCCCTGCTTCTGTCCTTGCTGTAACTTCTGTAGTCTGTATTGATTTCAGATCTTTTCTGTACTGGATACTTCTTTAATCACACGTCCCTGATTCACCCTCCCATGGATCTTAGGTGACATATTACCCACCACCTGGACCCCAAAGAAACCAGGTATCAGCCAAGTAGTATTTTTTTTTTTTTTTACTGTAATGAAGACATTAAGTGCCTGTTGCCAATGCCTATGGACACTGAGTACATCCACTGGCAGACTTGGGTGACTACATCTACAGGGTTTTGTGGCTTGTGCTCTTGAAGGTAAAATTTATGTTTTATCTAAACCACAATTCAGGTGCCTAAATGCTTTTTTGAATGTGGTCCAAAGAAACTCATCCAAATTTTTTCTTACTCTGCATGAGTTTTGTAATAATAAATCTCTATGTAAAGAAAACCAAACCAAACCAAACCAACGATTACCAAGGAAATTTTCCCTCTATTCTCATTAGATACCTTTCCCCTCCCTGTCCCCTCCAATTTGGAAATTAAGGCTGAATAAGCAATCAACCTAACCATTTGCAATTAAGACTTGTATTATAAAACTTCGCTCATTTCAAACAGAACTTACAATGACTAGTTTTGCATGTCTTTGCTCAGGTGAAATCAGCTTGCATAGGAGTCGATTAATGGCAAAAAGACTTGGTTTCAGCTTCATCTTTTACTACTGCATTACTGTTGAGGAAGTTGGATTATTACATTTCACTTCCACTTTTCTACAGAAGTTTTTAAACTATTCTGCAACATTCAGGGATTATAGTTTAACACAAGGCTTTTGTAAAATGTTAGAGAAATCAAAGACAAACAGAAATGCAAATATATGGTATTGTACAGTAATTTTATGAGCTATGAAAGCCATTCATCTGCAATTGTACTGGTTTACTGCCTATGAGGTCTACATGAGTTCTCCAGAAGTGTAAATTAAGCTAAACTACTGTCACTCAGACTTTCCAATTAAAGGCTAGCAGAGCTCACTGCCACTCCTGTTTGTGCAGTTACAACTGAGAAACAATTACGGAAAAGGTAAAATACAATTCCAGCCACTGGATACACTCCAGTCTATTAAAACCTAGATATTGCAATAGCCTGTCGTAAAATCCATGCTTATCAAATGTACATTGTTCAAGCATGCCAGACAAGATCTATTAAAATCCATGGATAAAGCCAGTATATTCTGGAGTCTGTTTTACAGATATCTGTTCTGAATCCAAGTTCTCCAAAACTCTCTTTACTTTGTAAAGAGTAAAAGGAAAAAAATGTCAGAAATACACGAGGAGATGCTGTTAAAATTTTTCACTAGTATCATAAATTATTATCTCAGGAATGTTACGTATAGAAGTACCCTGATATATATTTTAAAAAAAAAAAATCTTCATGCAGACTCTCTAGCAAGATTACAATTTTGGTGGATTTGTTTTTGTAAGTTTAGTGGCTTTTCAAACTTTACCTGAGGTTAACTTTCTAAAGGCATAGTGAAGGTGTTAATAAATATTCTTTATTTCACCCTATAAAAGGCAAAGCTCTAAGGTAACAAGGACACCACCTGCATTAATTCCTGGTAGCCTTCAGCATTGTATGATAGAGCCTGTAATCTTTCTTGGCCAAAACAAAGAAGAAAACAAAACACACAAACAAAGGTGTTTATCTGCAAAATGGAGACAACTGTATTTGCACTTTCTCAGATACAAGTACACAAGTATAACTCCATAACTTGAATGTTTTCAGCAAGTTTTCAATGTATGGCATTTAACCACTAAGTATTTAATACTATCAGGGGACTGGAACATGAGGAGGCTCTTCTATGAAGACAGGTTGAGAGCGCTGGCATTGTTCAGACTGGAGAACAGAAGGCTCTTGGGAGACCTTATATCACCTTCCAGCCCCTAAAGAGGCCTACAGGAAAACTAGAGAGGGACTTTTTACCATGTAGATGTAGAGATAGGACAATAGGGAATGGCTTTAAGCTGAAGGATGGTAGGGTTTAGATTAGATATTAGGAAGAAATTCTTTACTGTGAGGGTGGTGAGACACTGGAACAAGTTGCCCAGAGAAGTTATGGATGCCTTACCCCTGGAAGTGTTCAAGGACAGGTTGGATGGAGCTCCAAGTAAAACCTGGTCTAGTGGAAGGCGTCCATGCTCATGGGGGAAATAGATGAACTTGAAGGTTCTTTTCAGTCTAAATCAGTCTATGATTCTATGTCTCCATTACCTACTACTCTAAAAGTAGTCAGAAATATTAAAAGTCTTGAGGTTTATAAGACATTTAAAACCAAATTTGTGGCATTAACAAACTTGTGACATTTTGCATTCATTAGGGTATCAAGTGTCTTTTAAGATGGAAGAATACTTGGAATGTCACTGTTCCCTGGAGTGAGACAAATGTATGACAAAACTTGTTTTGAAACAGGGAGGAGGCAGGCCAGAGAAGCCCATAACTCATGTACAGAGTATTAAGTAACTACACACTTTTCATACTTCACAAGGCAAGAAAGAAGCACTTAGAAATTTTACACATATACTAAAAAATGATGCTCATACTTTCCATGAAGTATCAGTATCAGATTACTGATATTAGTAACAAGCAAAGCTTTATAGAAGAGAAATTAATATCTTCTGCAAAGACCAGAGATAGAATGTTGCCATTTGCACCTTCACCCGCCCTTTGCAGCCGGGAATATAATGCTACATCTATTTCAGTTAGATAGCTTTACACCAGAAAAACAGCCAGGAGCTTAGTACCCCACTCTGGAAGTGCTACCAAAATATTGTAAAAGTGGTTCCTTTGGACAATCTCAGCACTAAAGAGGGACTCTAGTTTTCTTCAAATATAAGCTTTAATTGTTGTAGAGAAAATGCTGAATTCCGTAAATCAGATGGATTAACTTGCAAGTTAACTTGGTTAACTTGCAATTAGCAACTAGCATGCTAACTGCATACAGCTAGTCATACTGCTCATGCCAGATTTTGAGTGTGGAGCCCACATATTCTTTTACATTTGCTGTGTGCAGAAGTTCAAACCATCACAGTTTTCATTCACTCGTACTAGTACTACCAGTCAAGAGAAGACCAGTGTTTTTTATTCTAGAATACTCTAAGATGCTTTTAAAGCCCAACTGTAAATACTGTTTTCTTTCTGAACCCTGTTTGGAAACTTTGTTTTCCTATAGATTTTCTAGGAAGAATGAATAGGTTGGAAAGTAGTATTTTGAGAGCATTCCTTTTATTTCCTGAAGGAATTTACATGCCCAAATCGGATTGCTGGCCCCCATGTTGTTTATTAAGAATAATGAAATACCAGACGTTGCTGAAAGTTGCTTCAGGGTCTCATACTGTAAGCTTTTGTTCCTTGCAATTAACAGTAGTGCTGGACTTTTTGGGACAACCACTCAAAGGCCTTGTTTATGCCCGAAAGTTCGTGCTATCACTGCCTCCACAGCGTTATACTGTATGGTACGAAGACAAAGCTTCATCAGTCCTCAATGTAAGGCACAACTTCAGCTCCATATATTTGTGCATGTAACTCCTTTTGGGTTTGTAAATCCGCAGGGGAGGCCTGTGGTTGTTGCCAGGGGAAAGCGCCCATGCCGCGGCTGTCGGGGGTGCTGCCGGGGCGGGCGGTGTCTGGCCCTACAGCGGGGCTGCGGGGCCGCCTCCCCCCAGCCTACATCCGCCCGCCCGGGAACGGGAGAGGCCGCGCTGCTCAGAGAGGGAGAAGAGAAGAGGGCCGGCGGCGGAGGACGGGGACCAGCCAGGGGGATCGCGGGCAGGGGCTCCTGTCACGGCGGCAGCAGAGGCTCCCGGCGGCGCACAGGAGCCCGCCCTGCCTGCACGGCCGGGGAGGGAGGGCGGGAGGCGGGTGGAGGAGACA